>JAODAL010016458.1:0-80613 GCA_025379985.1 Phyllomedusa bahiana
TGTTTAGAGATAACACATGGTGACATCATTTTCCAAATATTAGAGAAACACAGAACAAAGAGAGAAGGGGGGGCAGAAAATGAACCAGGGGGAAAAACCGGGGTGTGCATCAGGGCAGATAAATTCTTGCTTATCAGGCCCGGGGAAAAATAAAAAAGAGGCATGTTTTTTAAAAAAAGTCTTATTTAACGTTCCTATTGTTAAAGTAATTTTTTTTAGCTACACTTTTAGTGTAAAAGCAATGAAACAAAAAACAAGATTATGTTTTCTGTACAGGGGTCTTTTGGGAAAATACTAGGATCAAGTTTTATTTTGGGGTTTTTAATTCGCACACACACCGGATCCAAAAATTGAATGTACATAAATGAACAATGTGACGCAAGAGCCCCCCAAGCAGCCATACCTATAATATTATGTATCATTTCCTATATCTTAGGGGTTGTCACCTCTCTTCTGAGAACAGGACTGGGATCCCAATTCAGGATGGGGGAAAGAGTCCAGCATCAGAGCCCTTGAAAAACTTTTGAATTGCCTTTTTAGACAGCGCCCAGAATAAAAAATTTTGGATTTATATCAAATCTTTTCATGTAATAAAGGGTTGTAAAAAATGATATAAAACCACAATCACATTAAAAAAATTTACTTGTACTCAGCCAACAAATGCAAAGTGATTTCACCAGAATCTCAATGTCATGACCCCCACATAACAACAAAAGTGTTCCCTACAAAAAAACCCCTCTCCAGGTCTGAACCTCACACTCCCAGATTCCTGGGCTTATAAGCTAACATTATTTACATACAATTTCTAACAGGGGGGAAATAATTTTTTCCAAAAATTTTTTTTTTTAAAATTGCTCTGAAGGTTTGGGTCTACCTCTGTATTGTAAATGCCACCCTTTATTTTGTGGGTAACCCCCATTTCCGCCGACCGCCGAAGGGGGGGGAGAACCCTGGGTAACTTACACAAGGAGGTACCAGCGATTCCCCCGCCATTGGTGGGAACGCATGGGGGGGGAAACCCCGGGGATGTTTTTAGATTTTTGTCATAGGGTGGTTTATCCCATCACCCGGAAAGGAAATTTGGCCCAAAATGATTTGGAAAAAGGGGAGGCCCCAGTGGTTTTAAAAAACCGTTTGAGATCAGTGAGCCCTGGTGGTTTAAATAAACTTTGATTTTTGGATGCTTTCTTTTAATTTGATGCTCCCCCTACACTTACAAATTTGCTTTAGAGAAATATTGCTCATAGCATCTGGAGAACTGTCCGATCAGGGCATAGACTTTTTGTATTATCTATATATAGTAAAATAATAAGTATTTGTATTTCCCTTTTTTTTAGGTGTGATTAACATGTTGGTGTTTTTTCCAAATCTTAGTATGATTTGAACATTAACATATTATTCCCTATGCTCTTTTTTTCTTTTGTTAATTTTGTGCTAAAGTATTTACTAGAGCATGACATACTTCTTAAGGCCTAAAAAATTTTAAAGATTGTCAGCATAAACTAAACTCAAAGAAAAACTGAATGGGGTTGGGGGAAAATGAAACCCTATGGGGAAAAGGCTTTGGGATTTCCCCTGGCTATAAAATTGCCCAACCGGGGAGATTTAGCTGCCTATACTGGGGCGAAACAAAAGTTGTGATTTCATCTGCTGGGTTGGGAAATTTAAAGGGTTTAGTGAAAATATCCGGGCTTTTTTCTTGGGAAATCGCGATGGTTTGAAAAAAAGCACGCAGTGAATGGTCCGCGGGGTTTCTCAAGCCGGGGCCTTCACTCGGGGCATGGCGGGGGCTGTGAAACCACGAAAGGCCAGTGAAAAAATTTTGGGGGGGCGCAACATTGAGATCCCGCATTGTTTTCCTATCCCCGCGCGTGCGAAATCATAATTCCGGGATGCCGACTCGAAGCCGCGGATTTTGAAAAAGGTATTAGACATACGTGACATGCATTGCCGGGCACTGTAATCTAAATCTGAAAAATAAGAAAGGTATAATAGTCATATCGGAAAAGCTTGATTAGATGGTGCATGCTTTGTGGGCCCCTAGGGGGAAAATGTAATAAAAGAGCGGTTAAATACCTTTTTAAATCTATGTGGGTATTTTTTAAAGGGTCCCTATTGGAGGGGCCCTCCTACATCGGGGGCGTAAAATTCTAATTCCTGAGTAATTTACTCCCCCGAGAACCTATTTTGGGGGAAAAGCATCAGGAATTTTTCATCTTTGTAATCTCTCTTTTTGTATATATACCCCTTGGGCCGGGTTGCCCCGGGGAAAATTGGGAAAACGTGGGGCCGCCCTTATCAGGGGTTTACTCCCTAAAAAGGTATTCTTAGGGCCCAAAGGGTGGTTGGAGGGGTTTTGTCTTAGTATTTAAAAGGGGGTTTTTTGGTTTAAAGTGGAGTTCAAATCTTCTCAGGCCAATTCAATGGAGGCTGGGGAGGGAAACCCCTTTGGGGGGCTAAATATACTCCCTCTTTCTATTATATATGGAAATTTGTAGAATATTGTAATTAAGGGTTTTTTTTTTTGTAAGTTTTAACTAGTAGAAATAAAGCTTGATGTTTTTATATTTTGGGATTTTAATTTTTCTGTGACAGGTTTTGAGACCCCAATGTAGGGATTGGTTTTCTATAAGCAAAAAGGTGAAAAAGTCCCCGGTCAAGCCCTTGACAACTTTAGATATGCCTTTAGACGCGCCCCGAATAAATAACTTGGATTTATATCAAATCTTTTCATGTAATAAACGGGTGTAAAAAATGTATATAAATTAGTCCCCTCAATCACATTTAAAGAAATGTTTCTTGTATCACCCAAAAAATGCAAAAGTGATATCCCAGAGATATCATCAATGCATGGTCCCCCCATAACAAATAAGTGTTCCCTACAGAAAACCTCTCCAGGCTGAAACCCCACAGCTCCCCGATTCCCAGGCTTATAAGCTAACATTATTTACATACAATTCTCTACACCCCGATTCTCACTATGGGGGGAAAATACCCTGTCTGATTTCTTTCAATTGAGTCTGACAGGGTCCTTAAAACGTTTCCACTTCCACTTAGACCCCAATTGGCAAGGTCGGGGGGGCGCTTTTTGGGGGAAAATACTTTTTTTCAAGAAAAACAATCCCCTTTCCAAAACTGTATTTGTAGGAAAAAGAGAAAAATATTAGAGAATTCCAAATTCATTAATTCTTTTATTTTAAGCAAACAGTTTTTCAAACTTGTTACATTGATAAGATTTAAATAACGCACCTTAATTTTTTTCTACAAGATTATATTAAAACCTTGATCCCCTTCCAAAAAAAGTTAACATGGTGATCCTTAAAAGCAATAATTCCGTGGATCCCGGGGAACAGCACAAAACCAGCAAGACCTTATTGACAGTGTAGCAGTGCCCCAAAATTCCCTGAGGGGAATTATCATACCTATGGCAAAAAATTCTTATCTCAACTTCTTCAAATTATTCCAATGGCTTCTGAAAAAACTATTTGCAGTAAGTTATCTATGGCAAACTATTTTTAATGGGGCTCACAATTTTAATTTGGGTGAAAAAATATTATAGATATAAGACCATCTTATAATATAGACAGGTTCTGGGTTGGCTACCAGTCTTGGACTGCCCAAAGTGGAGCAGGAGGAACCCTCTGATGGGCCCCTGAGCATGTTGGCTTCTGAGTATGGCAGGTCTAGTCCCGCCCTTTTTAGGGAAAAAAGACATAAATAAAGGCAAAAAGAAAGAGTCATATACAGTCATGTACAAGGGCTGTAGAATGGGCACGAAGAATCAATTCACTAGTGGTACCCAAGAATCGCCTTTACTGGTGGGCCCGGGACCCCGCCCAACAAAGGTGGCTGCAGATGTATGTTGAATAAAGATAGATAGATATGACGTAGATAAATGAGATAGATAGATATGACATAGATAGATAGATAATAATAGATAGATATGAGATAGATAGATAGATAGATATGAGATAGATAGATAGATAGATAGATAGATAGATAGATAGATAGATAGATAGATATGACATAGATAGATAGATATGACATAGATAGATAGATATGACATAGATAGATAGATAGATAGATAGATAGATAGATAGATAGATAGATAGATATGAGATAGATATGAGATAGATAGATATGACATAAATAGATAGATAGATATGGTATAGATAGATATGAGATAGATAGATAGATAGGTAGATAGATAGATAGATAGATAGATAGATAGATAGATAGATAGGTAGATAGATATGACATAGATAGATAGATATGACATAGATAGATAGATGATAGATATATATGAGATAGATAGATAGATAGATAGATAGATAGATAGAAGGAATAGATATGACTGATAGATAGAATAAATAGATAGTGATATGACATGAAGATATAATAGTAAATGATAGTGATAGATGATAATAATAGATAGATAATGAATAGATAACATAGATATGCAAAAATAGATAGTATGACATAATAGATATGAATAGAAGATGATAGATAGATATGGATGAAAAGACATAATATGACATAAATAGATGGATATAAACATAATAGTAGAAGTAGATAGATAGATAGATAGTAGATGAAAATATGAGATGATAGATAAGATTGACATAGATAATAATATGAATAGATAGAAGAAAGAGTGATAGATAAAATGACATAGATAGATAGATATGACATAGATAGATATGACATAGATAGATAGATGTCAAGCATGTGTTAGTAGGAGAGACACTGTCACATAATCAAAGTGGAGACTGAAAAGCAGTCTTGAGGGTTAGGGCTAAAAAGTTAGCAAAACATAGTTTAAAAGATAACTACTTGCATTTGTGAAATTAATTGTTTCCATGTCAAAGGTGTCCATGGCTTTGGAAGAGCACTTATATTATTGGACATCATACAGCTAATAACCTTTAAAACATTTGGAGTTCAGTCTTCACAGCTCAGTAAATCCTACCCATACCTTAGACACTTCTTTAATCACACAATTTAGTCCCCAACAGCCAGCAAACCCCCTGGCAATGCCATGTTTTGGCTATAGAACACATGTATCATTATCTCAATATGTGTGAGTCTACATTTTTTGGATGAACAGAACTAATAGAAACAACCCCCGTTCCAAAAAGGCCTGACACAAAAAAAGAAAAAATACCCTTGTTAAAAATATTACAAAAATTAGTAATGGGCTCTACAAAGGGGGAAAAAACAAAAAGTACAAAATATTCCACTAGTGGGAACCCCCGAGTGCTCACCTGTAACCTGGTAAAAAGCGTTTTTTATTTTTCCCCCCGGGGGCGCCACCACATGGGAATATTAGGCACTATATGGTTCTCATTCTGGTCAATGGGATGCATGAGGAACATGTACAGGACAGTAAATTTATTTTTAGTGAAAAAAGGCTCTTTACAACTTACAGAGGACCTTCCTCAATTAAGGGAAAATTTAGCCAATCAAAATTTTATGTTTTGGGTTTTTAAATAAATTTAGTTTCTCTTTGAAATTTTTAAATTCTTGCCCTACATTTTTCAAATTTTCACCTTTTTTTCCCCCCCGTTTTTCCTCCAAAAGGAATTTAATTTCCCCAAACTGTCAGCTTTTGGGGGTTTTTCCAAATTTAAGATGGGGTGTCCCTGCACAGTCTGATTTTGTCCAATCAGTGCTGACAGAGTCAGTGTGTGCAGGGTGGGAACACCTATCTCACTGATTCATTATTACATTTCTGGCTACTGCTGAAGCAGTGAGACATGGTCAGTAACTAGGGAAGTTTGTGCACACAAGCAGGAGATATGAACTGTAACTCTAAAAGGAAGCAAAATCAGAACAGCAATGTATTTAGTAATAATCTTTATTTACCTTTGCCTAAAAGTGTAAAGTTAATCAATGTGGGGAGAAAACCCCTTTAACTTTTGAGGATAATAGTTTTCTTTCTTCTCTCTACATTCTAGTGAGCGGTCCCATCTAGCAGGCATGCCATATTGAACAGTAACCTGACTCACCTCATCCTTGCTCCAGCACTGTACCTATACCTGTGGCGCGTCCTCAGACCATTCTGGTCTACTTTACAATTTTTTTCAGCTCACTTTTTGCCAATCAGTGTTTGTGATGGGGATAAAAACATAAGCTTTCAACCGAAAAGGTCCATGCCTCGTTGCAGGGATTAACCCCTTAACACTTATCCGCCAACATTTGATGGTGGGCGGTGCAGGTCATCTGTCTACAGCAACGTCAGCTTGGTCTCGTGCCGCTCGGTCTGGGAGGAATCCTACTAGGTGTGCGGGCCCAGGGCAGCGCGGCAGTCGCCATTCCAGCCCGGGGGTGGCTTCTGCTGTGGCTCCTGTCGGCGATGGCGTGGTGGATGTGGCGGGTTTCCCTGGTGACGATCCGGTTGGGGGGCCTTCCAGGAGTTGGTGGCGATGTGGATGAATGGAGGTGATGACGGTGGGTGACAGGCGTTGTTCGTGTGGAGGTGAGGATGGACAGCGGTCCGCTGGTCCTGGCGGAATGTTTCCTGATGAGGTCTTCGGCAACGCGGCAGGAGGATTTACCCTGATGGCTTCCGGGAGGCGGATTCGGTCGGCGGTCCACGTGGTCCAGGATCAGAGAGATGTGGAGACCCTGGTTCGGGAGGGCGTTGACGAGCATCGGATTGGAGGCAGTGGTTGGCAGGGATCGGTCGGAGCGGTTGACGGGATCACAGCTCCCGTGCAGCCTGGTGAGTCTTCATCCATGTTTTGTACGTCTCCGTCGGGGTTTTTGCCGCAGGGGTCGTTGGCGGGGTCCGACCCATTGGGGGGTCCCGGCATGGCAGGATTTGGCGGGTAGTTTTAGGGATTTTTTGGCGCTTTTTCCGTGGCCGGTGGGGCCTGCGGGGTTGGTATCTCTGGTGTCGGCTTGGGGTCTAGTGGCATCCTCGCCAGTGGTTCCTCCTTCTTCCGCGGGTGGGGCTGTACTGGGAGACGGGGTGGCAGTATCGGTGCAGACCGAGCAGGATATGGTGGATAGTGTTTGGCTCTATGACAGGGCAAAAGGGGAGGTGTATGTCTGTTTTGAAGGTCCGCTGGGGGCTCACTTGAAGAAAGAGGTGAAAGAAAAAATTTGGCACGATGAATATGTCGAAATTTTTTCGATCCTCCCCTTGGAGAAATTTAATTTAGCCAAGGGTAAGAGGGATGAAAGTAAGAAGGAGGAGGAGGAAAAGCGTAGGTGGCGGTTGATTCCGCAGACCTTCCAGAATTAAATGCAGGCGGTTGCCATCTTGGCAAGCGTCATCGAGGAGAAAACTCCGTAACATTGTTCCACTTTGTTTTGTTACTTGGATTCTATCAGGAAGGCTCAGCGGATTTACGGGGGTCAGGCATGGCACTGCTATAACGAGCAGTTTCGTCAGCGGAAAGCAGTGCGCCCTTCATTTCGATGGAACCATAAGGACATGGATCTGTGGTTGAAAGTTGTGGCTCCGACCCAATATGGCCAGACCTTTCAGGGCGGACCTGGTGGCTCAGGGCAGCAGGGGGGCACTGGGTCGTCTGGCTGGGGCTCCAAGGGGGTTTCAAACCAGTGTATGCTGGCAGTTTAATGAAAACCAGTGCCGGTTCAGGGCGGGCTGCAGGTTCAAGCACATTTGTTTGGTGTGCAGTGCTGCCTCACATGGCCTTGCCCGGTGCTTCCGAAAGAGTAAGGGAAAGAGGCCTGCTTCTCAGCAGGGGGAGACACTGGTGACAATAGCCGCGATGGTGCCTTACCTAAATAGATACCCATCTCGGAAGGCAGCGCTGCTGCTTGAGGGAGGGTTTTCGGATCCCGTCTCCGGCTCACCAGTTCCCTTTTTTGACAAAAAATTTGCGCTCAGCGCTACTTCATCCGGAAGTGGTGGCGGAAAAGCTGGCCAAGGAGGATTTTTTGGGCAGGATGGCGAGCCAATTTGCGTTTTTACCAGTTCCTGATTTGGTGGTTTCTCCATTGGGGGTTGTACCGACGAAGGAACCAAATAAGTTTTGTTTGATTCACCATCTATCTTTCCCGAAAGGTTTGTCGGTTAATGATGGTATTGACCTGGATTTATGTTCCGTGGTTTATACGTCGTTTGATGCGGTGGTTCATTGGGTGCGTTCTTATGGACAGGGGGCTCTCATGGCAAAGACGGATATCGAATCCATGTTTCGATTGCTGCCGGTTCATGCGGACAGCGTCTGTTAGTGGGATGTTATTGGGACGGGTCATTCTTTGTTTATTGTGTTTGCCGATGGGGTGTTCCATTTTGTGTTTCTCCTTTGAGGCCGTTAGTTAATTTTTAGAGTGGGTGGTTTGCGATGTTTCCGGAATAACGTCTGTGATCCATTATTTGGACGACTTCCTCTGCGTTTGCCCAGCAGACTGAGGTTTGCGGGTCACTGTTGGCATCAATACAGTGGGTGGCTGGTCAGTTTGGAGTCCCGCTGGCTCCTGACAAGACCGAGGGCCTGGCAACTTTGCTTAATTTTTTAGGAATTCGCATTGAATCAATGCTAATGGAATGTCTGCTGCCGGAGGAGACGTAGGTGGTTACGAGGGAGGAGATTGTTCACTTTGCGAGAATTACAGTCTTTGTTGGGCAAGCTGCATTTTGCTTGTCGTATTATGACGAGGGGGTAGTTTTTTTCTAGGCGGTTGTCGGGGGGCGACGTCGGGGTTGCAAGCCCCTCATTATTTCATCCGATTGACGGCAGAGTACAAGGAGGATGTGTGTGTGTGGCAGTCCTTTTTGGGGCAATACAACGGTCGATCCATTATTTTGGATAAGGCGGTTACCAACACGGAGATTGAGATTTTTACGGATGCGGCTGGGAGTGTTGGTAATGAGGCTTACTGTCAGGGTGCTTTGTGCGCGGGTTGGTGGCCAGCGTCATGGGTGGAGGCTGGTTTGGTCAGGTTTGAGCTATTCCACATAGTCTTGGCGGCTGAGATTTGGGGGGAAAAGTTTAAGGATGAGAAGATTTGTTTTCATTGTGACAACTTGGGAGTTGTTCAGGCCATCAATACATTGTCGGCCTCTTCCCCTCCAGTGATTGGTTTGTTGCGGCGGTTGATCCTGCGTTGTCTGAGTCTGAATGCTTGGGTGGTGGCAGTTCATGTGCCGGGAGTGCAGAACGAATTGGCTAATGCTTTGTCTCGTTTGCAGTGGGAGCGTTTCCTGGAGCTGACTCCAGATGCAGCGGACGTGGGAATGGAGTGCCCTGAGGAGTTATGGAGCTGAGTTTCGATACCGCGAACCGGTTGCTCAGGTCATCATTATCCAAGGGAACCTGGGATTCGTACTCAGCTTTGTGGGTTTTGTGGGAACGGTGGTAAGAAGGATTGGGTTCCCTGGCCACTGACAACGAGAGGGCGGCGGCACTTTTTTGCTTTATAGGTCATGTGGCTAGTGAGGGGTGGTCGGTGGGAAAGCTGTTGCGCTTCATCTCGGTGCTTGCATTCAGATTTAAGGCCCATGGTTTGACGGACATGACAAAATCATTTGCTGTGGTGCAAGCGATCAAGGGTCATCGGCGGGGCAAGGCGGGCTGTTGTGTTTCAGTTGTTGGAGAGGTTGGGTACTGCGCTGGCGGCAGTTTGTTCCTCGGACTTTGAAGTGGCCTTGTGTCAGCTGGCTTTTTCGTTGGCCTTTTTCGAGGCATTACGAATCGGCGAACTGGTTTGTCCGAGCAGGGGAGTTGTGGGTGGCTTAATGGCCGAGGATGTTTGGTTGACGGTCGGGGGGATCGAATTTAGGATTCCGAGGTCCAAGACTGATCAATAGGGCAGGGGCACGACCTTGCATCTGAGAGCAGTCGAGGGGGCACCCATGTGCCCAGTTTGTTGCTTTGAAAGGTATCGACGACAGAGGCGTGGGGGGTCACCCCCTGTTAGTGCATGCAGATAGTACATTCTTGTCCAGTTTTCAGTTTACGGTGGTTTTCCGCCGCTGTTTAACCGATTTGGGCTTGGATCCTTCTCAGTTTGTGCTGCACTCCTTCAGTATTGGGGCCACCATGGAGGCAGCGGGATGTGGGTTAGATGCCGATTCGGTGCACAGGATTGGCAGGTGGGAGTCGGAGCGTTATCGACTATATATACGGCCGCATCTGGTGCAGGTTACTCCTTATTGGGTGTGGGGTTCTGTAGAATGGGAATTTCCAGGTTGCCCGGGGCAGGACGGATAAGCCAAGTGGGAGGTGTTGTTTTTTTTTTTATTTGTGAGGTTGTCTCGTTTAACTGCACGGTTTGTTTCATGTATTGACCCCTTCTCCCTCCCTCCCCGTTTTTCTGCTGTTGATTTTTCTTTTAGGTTCAGGACGGTGTTTGTTTTGGATCTTCAGCCAACTCGTTTGTGCACTGGGGGCTCAATGAGCGGTGTTACGGGCAAGCAGTCACCAGCTATGAGTTCCCGGAGGACATGACAGTAGTCCGGTTGATTGGGAGGAGAGGCATGCTTTGGAGCCAAGTTCTTCCGGAGTTCTAGCGGTTTGCCCGGTGGATCCCCCAGGAAAAGTTATTTTTTTCATGCCCGGGGGGAATCTTTTGGGGGATTCGGGGCTGGGGGAGTTGTTGGGGATATACGATTTTATCTGCTGAGGTTGTGGTCTCTTTACCCGGGGTTGGTTACAGTATTGGCGGATATCGTGCCCAGGTTGTCTTGGCGGCATGTGGAGTCGTTGGTGGGGATTAATCGGCTGCAGGTGAAGGTGAATAGGGTGATTGCTTATTTCGTGGCTAGGAATGGAAGTTTTTTCGTACAGCACAGTCAGTTGGAGTTGGTGAGATGGTGAATTTTGGTGGGACGACTGCATTCATTTGAATGCGGTCGGTCTAGGTCTTTTGTCGCTGGACATACGCGATGGAGGGAGGGGAGTTTTTGGGTTTGGGGGGGGCCCTCGCGCTCATGAGGGGAGCGCTTGCTGTGGCGGGATGGGGTCCTTGGAGTCGGTATAAAGGAGTCAGGTTCTGCTTGGCTCCCAATTTGGATGGACTGGTCTGGCGAAGGTGGGGCCTCCAAAGGGCGAGCCCTTTTGGGAGCTGGAAAAAGGGGGTTGCCACCGGAGGGGGCTTTTGATGCCCTGAACCCGGGGGCGAAATTTTACAGGGAAAGGTAACCCGGGGATAATTTCTCGCCAGCCCCGGGTTTTTTGGTCACCCCTTTACCCCCAAAGGACCAAAACCCCCAAAAAATTGGCCCCTCTTGTGGCCCGGGGAAGGTGCCGGAAATGTTTTTGGGGCGGGGGGGTTTTAGGCCGAATGGGTATGCGGAATGTATGCTCATTTTTAAATTTGGTTATTTGTGTTTAAATGTTTTGTTCTTTGTTAATAAACTGGCTGCTTTGGGGGGGGGGGCCAAAATTCATCCAACTACGTCTCAGTGTTTTTTTGGGGGTGAGGGGTGGGGGGGTTGGGGGAGTATTGGCCAGAGGTTACCCAAAGGCAGGGTTCCCCCAGGGTAAAGTTATGGGGGGCCCATATTTGCGGGTTCGGGGTTTAAACCCTGGGTTTTCCCTTCCCCAACTCTGGATGCTCCTCTCCACAAATTTAGGACAGGGGGAGGGGGGTTTTATCTATGTGCATGGGTGGTGGGGAAAGATGAAAAGTCGGGAATTTTTCACGCTCTCGGTCTTCGACTTGCAGGGGTTTTAGAGATAAAGGGGAACAGAAAAAAAGTTTGGTAAAACCTTCAAACCCTAGTGGGGGGTTTTTTTTTTCCCCCCCACCGCCCCCCCCCCCCCCCCCCCCCCCCCCCCCCCCCCCCCCCCCCCCCCCCCCCCCAGTTCGAGGTTCGGGTCGAATTTAAAACTCGAGCCCATAAAAATTTAAAGGGAAAAAATTGTTCGGGTTAATTTTTATCCCTTTTTGGTGAGGAGAAGCGGGAAATTACCATCCATAAAGTATACTGGATCTTGGAAAAAAACTTAATGAAAAAAATTTTGGCTCTAAGAGTGACAAAAAAAGAATTGAGGGAAAAATATTTTCTTTCCCTTTTTCAATGGCTAACTGGAAAGATGAGGAAAGGTTTTGCAAGCAGGGGCGTAGCTATAGGAGGTGCAGAAAATATTTCTTTTTTATGGAAAGGGTGGGGGGGGTGGGGTTTACAATTCCCAAACCCCTAAAAAAAATCCCAAAAACTTTTTTCCAAACTTTTTTTCACCCATGTCTTTTATTTGGATCGCTTTTCCCCGCAAGCGGACCCGACTGCGCAATGAAAACTGCTCCCAACAATCTCTCATGTAAAACGCGCTGCTGTCTGCATTGCTGGCAGTGAAAAAACTCCCCTGCAAATTGTTAGATGGTTTTGGGTCCATTCAAAAAGGAGGCCAGGGAGCTTTCAAAAAAGCGTTTTTCCCACCGGACGCAAGACGCTGTGTGATCTTGCTCTAACACCAGAATAAAATGGTAGATAAAAACACCAAAATAACACAAAAACACTTTATTTTAATAAACACTCCCCAATTACAGCCCTCATTACCTATTTTTTTTTAAAATTTAAATTCTTTTTTGAGAAATGGGGCCCAAATTAAACCCTGAATGTTAAAGGGGAAACCCTGTAAATACCCCGGCAAAACATTAAAACACAAAAACCTGTGGAAGGGGGAATTCCCCAAATTCAGCATCCAGGAAAGCTGGGTAATGCCCCATCCAGCATGCAGGAAACCTGTGTGTTTTTTTGGGGGGCCCAAAAAGTTTTTTAAACCCAAAAATGGTAATAGCCCTAGAAAAGGCCCGGGTGCCAAATTGTGAGGGGTAGAGAAACACCCAGCTTTTCGGGGGGGGGGTTTTTGGGGGGAAAAACTATCTAGTATGCAGCAAAGCTGTGTGAAAAATGGGGCCTCACCCAGGGTGACACCCTATCCCCCACAGGTGGCACCCAGTTTTTTTTAAGGTAAGGGAAAATTTGTGCCCATTACCCCCCTCCCCTTTTTTTTTTTATACTTTCCACTTTATCTACAACCCCCCTGTAAACCTCCTCCCCTCAAACTCTACCCCTCCACCACTCCCCATACTTCCACCCCCCTTTCCCCAACCCCCCTAATTCCTTTTTTAACCCCCCTTTCAAACCCCAAAAAAACCCCTTTTTTACCAACCTTCCCCCACCCCCCACCTTTTTAAAATTCCCCCTTTCCCCTTCTAAACCCCCTTCCCACCCTGTCTAACCCCCTCCATTAACCTGACTCTAAACCCCCCCTTTGTACTTAACCCCCTTTCCCACTCTTTAAAACTCCCCCCATTCTTTGGCCCCCCCTACTCACCCCCTTTATTTTTTTAAACCCCCCTTCTTTCCCGGGCCCAACCCTTCCCCCATCCCCGGGGGAAAAAGGGGTTGATAAAGCCCACAATTTTGTGCATGGGGGGTGCAAATCTGACAGCATTCGGTATTAGATGCTGTCAGAAGAGCGCAGAGGTAGTGATAGGAGCTGAAATTTGATCTCCCCCTCTTCCCAAATGAAATTTTTTGCTTTCGATCTGACGCTCCCAACCCCTCGCCAAGAATAAAAAGAAGTGGGGGGCAAGTCCCCCCCGCGAGTGCCCCTTTATCACCCTTTCCCCCGCCCTCAGTGGTTTAGAGCAGCATAAAATTGGGGCACTGCCCTGGTGTCACTTGTATTTATGGAACTTTAAAGGGGTTGTCTCATCCCAGGGTTTTGGGAGCCGGGTTTTTTCCCGGTTACCAAGCAGAGCTTTTGAAATTTGGAGGGGTGTTTTTTCTCCCCCAGCCCGGGGAGTATCCCATGTCTCTAAAGGGAAGGGCCCCACAGTGTGCATGTGATGATTCCTTCTGTGTGAGCTGGGGGAAGGGCGAGGTTCTCAGCTGTCATTGGAATCACCGAAAGTAAAAAGCTAAGTGTAACTCGATAGTGTATATCTATATTTCTCGCTATTTCTACATACTTTGTAACTAGATTGGGCATTTGATGGGTGATTGTTTTTTCTCTGTCTCTCTCTCTCTCACACACAGGGATATATCCTGCAGTCTAGTACACATTGGAGCTCTGCAGATCTGCAGAACAAACTATACGCTTTATCTGTTTGTGTTTACATGGTACTGCATATATGTGTCACATAATTGTTTTATGTGGGACTACACAGTAAAGCAGTGTTATCTCTCTGTATGTAATGTGCATGGGACTGCACATCTTACATAGGAGTGCTGTGTTTTCTCTTTCTGTTTTATGTGGGACTAAACATGAGATTTACGTGGTTCTGCCTATGTAAGACTGCACATCTTACATGGGACTGCTGTGTTTTCTGTTTTACGTGGGTCTGCCGATTTAAGTATCTGTCTCTGCATGGGACTGCACATCTTACATCGGATTGCTGTGTTTTCTATTTCTGTTTTACGTGGGACTACACATGAGATTTACGTGGGTCTACCGATGTAAGTCTCTCTATCCTCTCTCTCTCTCATTTCTCTCTCTCTCATCTGTGTACGCTGCTATTTGGAGATGTGCTCCCGTCTGCGACCTCATCCCCCTGCGCGTTCCCGTCCGTGAACAGGGTGGGGCACAACGCTCAGCCGACAGCCAGTAATACATTAGCTGGGCGTAACCCGACCTTGGCTCAAACACCATTGCTAAGCACACATAAAGAAGCCTGTTCTCTTAAACCAGAGCACTTTGCTAATGGTAACCAAGGATGGACATGCTTAGATTTTTGGTCCCCTAATTTTAAACTATGATCTTCATGGTTAGACAACCCCTTTAAGGAACAGCTCTCCTAGAAGTGTGGGTGGTCTCGCCTATTTGCGGGAGTCTCCCAGATGATCCGGGAGAGTTGGCAAGTAGGTCATACACTGATCAGGTATAAAATTGTATCCAATGACAGATAAAGTACATAACACTGATTATCACTCAACAATGGCATCTGTCAAAGGGTGGGTAATACTATGCAGCAAGTTAGTGGTCAATACTTGAAGTTGATGTGTAAAAAGCAGGAAAGGTTTGAAAATTTAAGGATCTGACTGACAAGGGACAAATTGTGATGTCTAGATGACTAGGTCAGACCATTCTCTAAACAGCAGGACCTTTATTATTCCAAGGGCAGTCAGTATTTAAAGTGAACTGTCAGGTGGTTTATACAGGATGTGATAGAGGAGAGGAGATGAGCACTGTGATATATAGGGTTATATGAAAGAGGAGAGGAGCTGAGCTCTGTGATATATAGGGTTATGTGAGATAGAGGGGAGGAGCTGAGCTCTGTGAGATATAGGGTTATATGATAAAGGAGAGGAGCTGAACTCTGTATAAAATAGGGTTATATGATAGAGGAGAGAGCTGAACTCTGGGGATATATAGGGTTATGTGATAGAGGAGAGGAGCTGAACTCTGTGATATATAGGGTTATATGATGGAGAAGAGAAGCTGAGCTCTGTGATATATAGAGTTATATGACAGAGGAGAGAAGCTGAGCTCTGTGATATATAAGGTTGTGTGATAGAGGGATATTATCTGAGCTCTGTGATATAAAGGTTTATATGATAGAGGGAGAGTAGATGAGATATGTGATATATAGGGTTATGTTATAGAGGAGAGAGGCTGAGCTCTGTGATATATAGGGTTATGTGATAGAGTAAAGAAGCTGAGCTCTGTGATATATAGGGTTATATGATAGAGGAGAGGAGCTGAGCTATGTGATATATAGGGTTATATGAAAGAGGAGAGGAGCTTAGCTCTGTGATATATAGGGTTATGTGATAGAGGAGAGGAGCTGAGCTATGTGATATATAGGGTTATGTGATAGAGGAGAGGAGCTGAGCTCTGTGATATATAAGGTTATATGTTAGAGGAGAAGAGCTGAACTCTGTGATATATAGGGTTATATGATGGAGGAGAGAAGCTGAGCTCTGTGATATATAGAATTAGATGATAGAAAAGAGAAGCTGAGCTCTGTGATATATAGGGTTATATGATAGAGGAGAGGAGCTGAGCTCTGTGATATATAGGGTTATATGATGGAGGAGAGAAGCTGAGCTCTGTGATATATAGAGTTAGATAAATAATGACGTACTACAAGTAGCTGTTCATCCGAAGGATTCCAGCGCTCTAATATTTGCTATAACAGCTCAATTGAGCAGTACACACTATACCCCGATATATTCAAAAGGTATATTTATTGTGCACATTATACTTAAAAATACATAAAACAATAAACACAAGTGAAAATATATGAATAATCCCTAAAAACTCAACGCGTTTCGCGCACCCCTAGTGCGCTTCATCAGGAGTAATGACCTTATAGACTAATGTCTTATTTATACTAAACTCTTATGGTAGTGGACCAACCTATTTCGGATTGCTATTCTCCTCCCCTTCCATGATCACATATTACACTCATATATATACATTACAGTATTAGCATTTTGCAGTCGCAAACTATACATTATTTTACACATTTCGCCAGGAAAACTTAAATACCTTAGTCTATTATTCAAACTTGGGTGCGAGGACGCTGGTTCCCGTCTCCATGATAGTGGGCGGAAGTGCGTCATCGTCACAAGATACTTCCGCCCACACTAGCTGTGCTCACATTGGCGCCTATTGAGCATGCTCCGCTATGTGTGCTGGGCGGAAGTACGTTATCTTTTCAGAGCGCTTCCGCCCGCACTAGCTTTGCTCTCGTTGAGATTTATTGCGCATGCTCGGTGCATTGCGCACCCGTCGGGCATTTCTGTAGCTCCTTACTGTAATCGCGCTTGCGACCCTAGCACCCTCCACCTACTTACTGGAAAGGATGTTTACTAATATATTAATGAAATCCCACTCCTTATTAAATTTTATATGCTTTCTACAAAAAACCCCGATCATCACAAATGGACTCGTTACTATTAGATAAGTTATACAGATCCCAAAACCACACTCCTTCCATCAACTATGCCGGGATGTATACCTATTAATTACAAAGATATATACTCCTAATTTACCCATACGCCTATTATTAATATTAGTATACTACTTCCTGTACCTCATTTAGGCCATATGGGTTTAGAGTATTCAATTTAAAGATCCAAAATGTTTCTTTATTTATAAGGGCTTGAAATCTATTGTGTACATTCTCATGTATTTAATCTATATGTTGTAATTTTAGATGGTATCCATTTGTCCCTATGTGTTTCCTGTATAGTCTAGGTAAACGTACAGTCTATTCCCTCTTTTTATACTATAACAGTGATTGTTCATTCTTTGCGACAGTTTTGTGGAAGTTCTTCCTATATATTGTTTCCCACAATCGCATGTGATCAAATAGATCACAAAGCTGGAGTTGCAAGACAACCGATGTTTAATTTTATATGGTTCTTTTGTGGCTGTGGAACAAAAGGTGTCCCCCACCTGAATCATGTCACAGCATTTACAGATGGGGAAGCCGCATTGGAATGCACCTTTTTGATTATCTTCATTTTCTTCCTTTAGATCACTAGACTCAATATTATGTGGCCTTTGGCGTGATGGTGCTATACTGTTCTTTAAAGTACCTGCTCTCTGATAGGTGATTCTCGGTCGTGTAGCTAAATGGGATTTTAATACTGGATCTGATAGAAGAATATCCCAATGTTTTGACAATATCCCATATAGATCTTTGTGTTGGGACGAATAGGTCGTAATGAAATTATTTTTATAGAATTTGATATTATCCTTTCGTTTCTGGATGACACAATCCTTTTGTGTCATCATGAGAGCCTTCGCATTCGCACTCTGAACTAAATTCTTCGGGTAACCTTTCTGAATAAACCTTTCCTCCAAAATTGCTGCTTGATCTTTATATACCTCATCTAAAGTGCAGTTTTTCCGTACCCTCCGGAATTGTCCAAAGGGCACGTTTCGTGTCCATTTTCCATAATGGCTACTAGTAAAGTGCACATAGTTATTGGAGTCAACCGGTTTAAAATATGTTTTAGACAAAATTCTTTCTTTTTCGCAATATAATAAAAGATCTAAAAATTGTATCTCCTTTGAATTTATATTTGATGTGAATGTAATCCCCCAAGAATTCGAGTTTAAAAATCTTAAAAATGCGTCGGCCTCCTCTTTGGTTCCACTCCAAATAAAAATAAGGTCATCGATAAATCTTTTAAAATAAATAATATTGGAACGAAATCTGTTAAAATCTGAATGAATAAAAATCTCCTCAAAGGAGCCCATGAACAGGTTGGCCAGCGATGGGGCAACTCGGGTCCCCATCGCTGTACCAACCTGCTGATGGTAATGGAGATCAACGTATTTAAAATAATTGTTTTTTAAAATAATTTCAAGACCCTCTAGTATAAAATTTTTCTTTTCGTCATTGACAGAACTGTCATTTTCTAAAAATGACCCAACAGCCTGTATCCCCAAGTCGTGTCTTATATTGGAGTAAAGTGCTGTAATATCCATAGTTATAAAAAAATATGACTCCTCCCATTTCATTCCAACTAGCTCCCTAATAACCTGGTCTGAATCCTTCAAGTGACTTTTCAGCTGGACTACATATGGTTGTAATAATACATCTATATATCTCGATAAATTTGACAAAGTAGAATCGTGCCCGAGACAATAGGTCTTCCAGGGGGGTTATTTAAATCTTTGTGAACCTTTGGGAGGTGATAAAAGAAAGGGGTCGTAGGTTTTTTGATAAAAAGGGCATTTTTTTCTTTTAAATTAATAGTCCCTATCTCCATATGCCTATTTAAAAAGTTTAAAAATTTCCCTTGAAGTTCTATATGCACCTCTTCTCCTAAAACTATATAATACTGGGGATTTTTTTAAATTTTAAATGCTTCACTCATATATTCCTTCACATTTTGTATCACAATAGCGCCCCCCTTGTCAGCATTACGTATAATGATCTCTCTATTTTCCATGAGGGATTTTTTCTGATTAGAAGTTAAATTCTCATTTTTAGGAATTCTCTTTTTTAATTTTCTGAGGTCCTCCATAACAAGCTGATTAAAGACCCCTAGATGGTTACCGTGAGCCCATATAGGGTAAAATGTAGATTTGGGCAGTAAAATATTTTCTAAAGGGGTTGGATTACCAAGTTCTTCCTCATTCCTATCGGATTTGGTAACCTTACTCTTATTTTCCTGTATAATAAAATATCGCTGTCGTGTTAGTTTTCTAATAAATAATTGAAGGTCCTTAAAAGCTGTAAAATGACATAATCCTTTGTCAGGGCAGAAATTGAGTCCCTTCTGAAGTAGGCTTATTTCATCCTCAGATAATTTATAGTTAGATAAATTGAAATTTTTCACAGGATTACTCTTCATTGTGTCCCTAGTTTGTTTTTTTTGGGATCTGAATTTACTAAGTCGTCGTCTACTGCTGAGGAAGCCTCGGCAGCCTCTCTTTGTAATTTTCTTTTTCTTACCAATCCCGTTTGGGTTATTGGGGAGAGAAGACTTTCCTCTACACTTGTATGGATATTTAGTGTAGGATTCAGGCCTAAAAAAGAATGCGGTGTATCTGGTTGGGCCGAAGGTATAGTTTTCTCAATAGATGGAGATAGAACAGTGCCCTCCCTCAGAGGATAATTGGGCCTATCAGTTGAATTTTCCAATCTTTCTTTTTGGGTAGATACTCTAGGTATTTGGAGCCTGATAGTTTCATCCAAAGAATTGGATGATCCATTCAGATCTACACTCGTATCGTGTACAGTGAAATTCTGTAAATCTGCACTAATACTCCTACTTCTACTTTTGTTCTTAACTCTAAGTCCATCCTCTTTATTTAAATTTTTCTTCAATTCTGATTTATCAGATCTCCTATTTAACCATGTATCTTTTGATTTGTTGTTATTTCTTAAATTGACCCTTGTATTAGGCCTATTTTTTACGACTGATGCATATGTGGGTATACCTTTATTTAACGGTTGTTTCCTGCGGACCACAGGTGTTTCCATATGGACCACAGGAGCGTCCGTATCCCGCTCTACTATCTGGGGTGCTGTTATTTCTGCTGTATCATTAGAGGAGATGGTTCCCCAATTTGTGTGTTCAATCATTTCTACAGGTTGTACCTGGTTGTTAATGGTGGGGTTAGATTTCGCTATTCTATCCCTAGCCAACTTATATAATTTTCTATTTATAGTGTCCAATTCACTTTTGTGTAAATTGCCATTTATTTTCATCTGGATATCTTTATATTCTATATGGTCACTATATATATCAAATCTAATCAATAAACTGTCGATCTGTGCTGATAATTCCAGACAGTTTTTCTTTCTTTTATCTATAAGCAATTCCATCAACCTTAAAGAACAACCATCTAGAGTATCTGACCATAATTTTTCAAATTCCAAATCCGTCTCCCCGTATTGAGAATTTTTATAAATTTTCAGACCCTTAGGAATAAGATTATCTTTCACATAAAGGCCCAAAAATTTTTCATCAATATATTGATTCGACTCATTAATCAATGCCCTTTCTAAAGTCCTAGCTATATAATAAAATCGTTTAGTTTCTTCAATCGTATAGTCATTATGAAGTCTATCCGGGGACGATATAGACGTTGATGTATTTACCCCCATCAAAAGTTTGTCAATCAGCTGGTTCCTCTCCGTGTGTCTTGAATTGAAATGGTCCATTGGAGAGCCAATCTTTAGGCAGCCTTATGTCACTGAATCTCCGTGAACACGGGAATTATATTGGTACTTCTTGTGCAGTCGAACCTCAAGAAAGAGGAAAGACAAGAGGGGGATGGGGAGACACAAAGGCGCACACAAATAGTGTAATAATGACCTTATTTTTATTTGGAGTGGAACCAAAGAGGAGGCCGACGCATTTTTAAGATTTTTAAACTCGAATTCTTGGGGGATTACATTCACATCAAATATAAATTCAAAGGAAATACAATTTTTAGATCTTTTATTATATTGCGAAAAAAGAATTTTTTCTAAAACATATTTTAAACCGGTTGACTCCAATAACTATGTGCACTTTACTAGTAGCCATTATGGTAAATGGACACGGATCGTGCCCTTCGGACAATTCCGGAGGGGACAGAAAAACTGCACTTTAGATGAGGTATATAAAGATCAAGCAGCAATCTTGGAGGAAAGGTTTATTCAGAAAGGTTACCCCAAGAATTTAGTCCAGAGCGCGAATGCGAAAGCACTCATGATGACACAAAAGGATTGTGTCATCCAGAAACGGAAGGATAATATCAAATTCTATAAAAATAATTTCATTACGACCTATTCGTCCCAACACAAAGATCTATATGGGATATTGTCAAAACATTGGGATATTCTTCTATCAGATCCAGTATTAAAATCCCATTTAGCTACACGACCGAGAATTACCTATCGGAGAGCAGGGACTTTAAAGAACAGTATAGCACCATCACGCCAAAGGCTACATAATATTGAGTCTAGTGATCTAAAGGAAGAAAATGAAGATAATCAAAAAGGTGCATTCCCATGTGGCTTCCCCATCTGTAAATGCTGTGACATGATTCAGGTGGGGGACACCTTTTGTTCCACAGCCACAAAAGAACCATATAAAATTAAACATCGGTTGTCGTGCAACTCCAGCATTGTGATCTACTTGATCACATGTGATTGTGGGAAACAATACATAGGAAGAACTTCCACAAAACTATCGCAAAGAATGAACAATCACCGTTATAGTATAAAAAGAGGGAATAGACTGTACAGTTTACCTAGACATATACAGGAAACACATAGGGACAATGGATACCATCTAAAATTACAACCTATAGATTATATACATGAGAATGTCCCCAATAGATTGCAAGCCCTTATAAATAAAGAAACATTTTGGATCTTTAAATTGAATACTCTAAACCCATATGGCCTAAATGAGGTACAGGAAGTAGTATACTAATATTAATAATAGGCGTATGGGTAAATTAGGAGTATATATCTTTGTAATTAATAGGTATACATCCCGGCATAGTTGATGGAAGGTGTGTGGTTTTGGGATCTGTATAACTTATCTAATAGTAACGAGTCCATTTGTGATGATAGGGGGTTTTTGTAGAAAGCATATAAAATTTAATAAGGAGTGGGATTTCATTAATATATTAGTAAACATCCTTTCCAGTAAGTAGGTGGAGGGTGCTAGGGTCGCAAGCGCGATTACAGTAAGGAGCTACAGAAATGCCCGACGGGTGCGCAATGCACCGAGCATGCGCAATAAATCTCAACGAGAGCAAAGCTAGTGCGGGCGGAAGCGCTCTGAAAAGATAACGTACTTCCGCCCAGCACACATAGCGGAGCATGCGCAATAGGCGCCAATGTGAGCACAGCAAGTGTGGGCGGAAGTATCTTGTGACGATGACGCACTTCCGCCCACTATCATGGAGACGGGAACCAGCGTCCTCGCACCCAAGTTTGAATAATAGACTAAGGTATTTAAGTTTTCCTGGCAAAATGTGTGTAAAATATGTATAGTTTGCGACTGCAATATGCTAATACTGTAATGTATATATATGAGTGTAATATGTGATCATGGAAGGGGAGGAGAATAGCGATCCGAAATAGGTTGGTCCACTACCATAAGAGTTTAGTATAAATAAGTAGTGTTGAGCGAAAAATTTTTTTTTTAAAAAAGATCCTGCGATATTAAGGTTAAATCTGTGCATCATCTTTTTAGTCGCGCCATTTTCGGCGCTTCTGTTTTTTTGGGGGCCAGCAAATCAGATTACGATAGAGCAGGGTGATGTGTGTGCGACGTCATGAGGGGATTTTGTAGGTTTTTGGGATTGGCTGGAAAAAACATGACCCGTTTTTACATGAAAAGCTTTTCCTGTTCAGCCTTAGTGTTCTCAGGTCTCATAGGAATGGGACGTGCGTCTCCCTGGGAAAAAACAGCTCAGAAAAAAATTAGTCTATTTTGCACAGAGAAACCTCTCTATTAGCTTGACCTTCCCAATTTTAGTTGTTTGAGATTTAAAGATTTTATGTAGTAGTAGAAAATTTTTAAAAGCGCATCTCCGCTGTAAATTTTGGGGGGCGGGGCGGGGGGGGGGCCCCGGGGGCAAAAACACAGACAAGCTCTTCTATAAAGAAAACTGGATAAAGTTCACAAGATTAGTGTAGACTTTGCATGAAATATCTTTTTATTAACAGTTGCTTTTAAAATATTTCCTGGAATTGGGAGCCTAAATTATTTTGGTTACCCATCATTTTTTGAACTGCGGGTCCTTTGTTAGGTGCAAAACTCCATTTTTTATTATCATTTAACATTTGATGGGGTGTTCATTTTCAATTTACCCATTCCACTGTTTTGATATTTTCCCCCTTGCATTTAAAATTACAATCCAGCAACTTGTGTCAGAAAGTTTTTTGTTCCCAAAAAAACCCGTGTTTTTAACGAAAACATAACAGATAGTTTTTTTTTGATTTTTGGCACCAGCTTTGTTCATTGACGAGCTTCACGTAAATTTAAAACAAAATTCTATAGTCACCACAGGTAAATTAAAAAGGTGCAAAAAAAAATTTTTGTTTATAGAAAACATAAAAATAGGTTTTTTTATTTTTGGCCCCCCAGCTTTGTCTTTTGACGAGCTCCACGTAAATCTTAAAAAAGCAATTCTATGTCACCAGGTGAATTAAAAGGGTGCAAAAAAATACCGTTTATAGAAAACATAAAGTACGTGTTTTTTGATTTTGCGCCCCAGTTGTTCATTGAGCGCATCCACGTAAATTTAAAACAGCAATTCTTAGTCCCACAGGTGAATTAAAAGGTGCAAAAAATACCTGTATTATACGAAAAAAAAACAGATAGTTTTTTTGCTTTTGGTACCCGCTTTGTTCATTGAGCAGCCCACGTAAATTTAAAACAGCAATTCATGTCCCACAGGTGTTTGAAAGGTGAAAAAAATACGTGTATTATAGGGAAAAATAACAAATATTTTTTTTTACTTTTGCCCCCCAGCTTTGTTCTTGAGCAGCACCCACGTAATTTTTTTAAAACAGCAATTCTATAGTCCCCAAAGGTAAATTTTGAAAGGTGAAAAAAAAAACGTTGGTATTTTCGAAAAAAACGATACGTTTTTTTTTGACTTTTTCCCAGTCCAGTTTTTTGGGTTGTTTGAACCTTGCAGTTAAATTTGAACCCGCAATTTTGTTTTGTTAGGGGGGTTTTGAGAATAGTGTGATTTGCCGTCTTTTTTAGAGATTTTCCAAAACTTTTCATACTTTAAAATTTTTTTTTTTTCTGAACATGGAGCGAAATGCGGGAAAAAGCGAGCAACGAGGGGTTACCCACATGGAGGTAGAGGTAGAGAAAAGGGTGCTCCTTCCAGTGTGGCGACACACGATGCCAGCGGACGTAGTTGCGGGGGACCGTCAGGCCTGTCATCGCTGGGTCGGGGCCCCTGTGAATTAAGTAAGAACATCTCACCAATCTGTCCTTCAGTGGTTAATGCAACTGTTCTAGCAGTTTACCCCCCTCGTCCTCCGTAAAGGGCCCAAAAATGTCGTCATCAGCATTCAGAATCGTCCAACATGAAGCAGCCAAATGTCAATCGTGTCCCACCATGTGGTAACCCTTTGTTGAAGACCTCTTTGATGACAAATGGGTTTGGGGTCAAAGGCTGTTAAAAGATAAGGGGGTGATTTAGTCTGCTCTGACGCCAGTTATGATGCCATAGGGAGGGAAGGAAGGGTAATCGGAAAATCCCGGCGGTGGGCAACCCCTTGCAGTGCCCCTTGTTGTACCCCGCAGCTTCTGGATGCAAAAAGTCAGGAGCCCAAGTCACCGTGTGATGATGATGTGTGAGACATTGTGGTCTTTTCCGCAGAATTTTGGCTTGCGGCGTTCATCAGTGGGAGGGGGAAGACGATGGGGTTGTGTAAAATACGGGTCCCGCCCAAAAAGGGAGAGGGCGGTCCAGAAGTCCGCTGATATATTCCCCCAGCCACGGTCAGCGAAAAAACCCCGCTCCTCGCTTTTTCGCCTTTAAAAAAAGGTCCAGGACCTTCAGCCGGGGGCCTTCTTTGAGCAACCCCTCTGATTAAACCCAGCGTTGTTCATATCCCGCCTTTGCTTAAGCATAAGTAGAGGCAAGAACCTTTAAGGGGGTTAACCCCCCCCAACATTTTCACTGCAGGAATGCATGAGTTGAAATGGGGGGAACCTGGCCAAAAAAGGCCAGCCCGACCCGGGCCCCCAACATGTCACCCCTCTGTCTCCCCTCCCCCTTCTCCCCACCCCAAGGGTTTCCTCAGCGCCATGTTTCAGAGCTGATCGGGTCAGCCTCGCTTCAGCCTCCCCCGTCCCCCGGAGTACCACCAGCACCACCAGAGCCCCTCAAACCCTTCCCTTCCCCCGTTTGAGACTGACGCGTTACAGGGCCAGTCTAGCAGCAGCCTTCGTCTTCCGGGTTTTGGGGAGCAGAAAAAAACATTTTAACCCAAACCATCCAAAAGCCAAAAGCCTGAATTGGGCATTGCCAGGTTTTGGCTTGGAAATGTTGCCTTTCCGTTGGGGGACACAGTGGGTTCCCCACGTCATGGCCCTGCCTGCCCCAATCCGATCCCGGGCAGGATTTCTTTCCCAAAAAAGCTCCCGCCGGGCCCACCCCACGGTTCAATATTTCAAGCGCGTTTTGCATTGTGCCCGGAAAAAGTCCATTGCCCCCCAAAAATGGACTAGTAAGCACCCCAAGGGCCCCTTTATATCTCTGTGGCTCATGGGTGAGCTGGGTGGATGTCTCTGGTGGTGACGGTGGCTCCAGGCTCAGGCAGCTTTCAAAACGCAGGGAGGGTTGCAGGGTTTTTTTCCCCCAATGGCCCTCTGGTGGAAATACGTGCCAGAGACCCCGGCCGGGGTTGAAATTATTCCCTTGGGCCCGCCCAAAAAAGGGTTTAGGAGTGTGGAGGCTCTCCCAACAAACCGGCACGGGTGGGTGACAAGAACCTTGTGCCAGGAAAGGGGGGGTGCGATAAGGGCAAAATTGCTGGCCCCCTTAAGATCGGTGGCTGGAGCACTCCCTTCCCTGGGCAATGTCATAAAACCTTGGTCCAGAATTTCAAAGACACCCGGGTCGGGGAGCCTGTGAAGAAGGCTGAGGTCTGTTGCACTTCCGCCGTTCGCACCCTGCTTCGCCCCCGCCTGGCTGGTTGCAGCGTCAGCTCGGCCCTCGTCAACCGTTCATTTTTGACGTGGCAAACGCGGGAATTCCCCCCCCACATGCCCTGCGATTTGGCGCGCGCAATCCCTTACGCAGTACGAAGTGACACTTGGCCTGAAAAGAGGGTGGGCCCTCGGGGGTTGACCCCCAGGAGTGGAGGCAGGTGAAACTCGCCCACCCTTTTCCAGTTTTGAAGAAGCCCCCAAAAAGGTCAGTGCGGACTTTGCCCTTGTCGCATGGAGATTGTGGTGATTTAGTTTGGAACGTCGTTGGCACTCTAAAAACAAAAGGGGTCCCCCCAGCGGGGAGGAGGGACGGACAAGTGCAGACACGGAGCCTTTCTCTCCGTCAAAATCACAAGGCCCGACAGTTTCTCAATTTTATCGGTCTTCTTAGGCAGTGGTTCGGGTCAGGCTGTGCAAGGCGGCACCTCAGCTCTCAGGGTGCATTCTGAGGCAAGTCAGGGGGTGTGTTTAAACTGTGCCGAGGAAGCGGAGGAGGAGGAGGAGGGGGTATTCCCAGACACGTGTCCCCCCTTGGAAAAGGTTTGGGGGGGGAATTTGAGGAGATGAGGAATTTGGGTTTTTTGTGCCCCCAAAACCCGAGGGTTGGAAAAATAAGGCTCCACTCTACATGAGTGTTGGTGCTCCCTTTCCCCCAAAATGTCCTCCATTAAGGCCATCAAAATGAACAACAGTTATGGGTGGCCCCCCTCCCGGGCCCCCGGGACAAAAAAAAAAATCAGCCTTCCCTTCCCCACCCAATTTTGAGAGTAAAATGCAGGAAATGGAGGGGCCTTTTAATTTTAACTGGAGACATCTGTTGCGTTCTTCACGTTCTTCAAATGTACGGTGGAAAAACGCCAGCGACGTGACAGCAGTAAAGTGCCAAGTAGCCGTACGGAGCAGCGGCAAAACAGCAGGCAAAGGGGGCAGAAGCTAATGGGTGACCTTGGCAATTTATTTACCCCTCCTAAGCATGCAATGCAGGCCCCCGTAAACACCCGAGACAGCTTAAATCATGGTGCCGAATCTGCGTCTCAAACCGATGTTTTTGTATGTGTTCCCGGACCCTTGACTTTGGGTATCCAAAATGGGAATGGCCGGGTGGCTCGCCCCGCATAGAGGTGTTGTCCTGCCCCGCAGCCCGGTCTATCTGAGCGGACCTTAGACGGGAGGAGTCATTACAGACAAAGCATCCGGCTTTCCACAGATAATGTGGATCGTTTGACTTTCATCAAGTGAAACAGGCATGGATCTTTGATGTTGGGGCCCCAATTGCCGAGGCCCGATTAGTTGGGTTATTACATTTCCTCTCCAAACAGAAATGGTCTTTGAAAAACATTTTTTTAAAATGTCTTTCTTATGCAAAATTTTTATTTCCCAATTTCCAACAGTTATTTTGGGGTTTTGCTGTGGGAGACAAAAGGCACCAAGGGTTTTATGACAAAACCATATTCCATTTTCTCATTCATTTAGTTTTTTTTACATTGTCAATGGTTTTGGGGTCTTTTTGCCACAATTTTTTAAAAGTGGCGAGAAGTCATATTTTTAATTTTTTGGGGTCTGTTGCTGTGAGATACAGCAAAATTTTATGGCCTTTTAACAGAATGTGGCTTCTAAGTCATTTTTCCTTCACAAATTTTTAACAGTGGCTGGAAATCTATTTTTTTAAATTTTTTGGGGTCATGTTGCTGTGAGTCAGAAAAATTTGGTCCTTTTGGGAAAAGAATGTGGCTTCTAGTGGATTTCCCCTTCACAAATTTTTAAAAAGTGGCTGGAAGTCATTTTTAAATTTTTGGGGGCATGTGCTTTTAAAAACAGCTATACAGGTCCTTTCTAAAAAATGTTGTTTCTAATGACATTTTTTTTACAAATTTTCAAAGTGCTCATGGGTCATGTTTTGAATTTTTGGGGGCATTTTTTTCTTGACATGCGTATATACAGGTCCTTTCTAAAAAAAGTTGTTTCTAACAGACTTTGTTCTTCACAATTGTCCCAAATGGCTCAAGGGGATGCTTTGAATTTTTTTGGGGCACATTTTGCTGTGACTGCAGCTTTTACCAGGTCCTATTTTAAAAAAAAGTTTTTTTAACAGACATTTGTTTTCACAAAGGTCAAGAGTGGGTCAAGGGTGATGGTGCTGTCAAAAAACAGGAAAGGTAGGACATGTTAAGGACAATTTGCAAATTGACTTGTTTTTGCAAGATCTTTAACATACTATAAACCCTTTATTGGGACAAACCCCTTTAAAAAATTAAAAAGAAAACAAAACTGGTGGGGGTTCATCCATTTTAAAAATGGTTTTCTTTAAAAAAAAAATTAAAAAGGGGAAAAAACCCTTTTAAAAAAAAACTTGCAAATTGGTTTTTAAAAATTTTAAAAAAAACTGGTTTTTAAAAAAAAAAAAAATTCCAAAAATAAAGGGCACCTGGGTGTAACAGGAGCGTTAACCCCCAGATTTCAGTGAAACTCAATTGGTCCACACTTAGGAGGGGCAAGCGCTACCAGGGATTGACTGTGTATGAGGAAGGTGGAGTTCTCCACTTTTTTGCATCTGCTTCGCACGACAGTTTTTGTTGCTGCGTCATCAGGGCATTTACCTGGTGTTAATAATGGGGGGCCCGGGTTCCCCCCCCCAAAAAAAGGCCTGGGGCTTCCCACGGGGAACCAAAAAATGTTTAAAACCCTTTTTTCCCGGGCCTTTTTTTGGGTCAAATTTGGATTTTTGGCCAAGAAAGGTATGTAATGTCCAGTGAAAACTAAAAGGTGGTTAAAGACTCCTTTTTCCGGGACTTTTTTTAAAAGTGGGGGGGTTTTCAGGGTTTGGGGGTCATTCTGTGGGGCCCGGAAGTATAATCATGTCAGTGAAATAAAATGGGGTTGAAAAAATCCTTTTTCCCCATTTTTTAAATTGGGGGGGCATGCAGGGTTTTGGGGGGCATGCTGGTTCCAGGAAGGGGATATTTAAGTCCAGTTCAAGTAAAAATGATGGTTAAATCATACTGCCTTCTGGCACTTTTTAATTTGTGGGGGTTTATCAGGTTTTAAGGGGCTTTTTTTTGGGACAAGCAGGGATAGTAAAAGGTTGTGTTTTTTTTTTTGGCTTTTAAAACCTAAGTGTGTTGCTAAGATGTGCAGATCCATTTGACTGTTGTGGTGTTAATTCCCGCTTCTCCAGCCCTGTTTGGGTGTAAAATGAAAAGGGGTTGTTCCTCTCCCTGATTTAATGGTCATCGCAATAAACGATGCTCCTATCGGAAAACCTTTTTCGATGGGCCGACTATCGACTATGCCGAGTGATAGCCAAAAGTAATCGCTCAAACTATAAAAAAAGAAATTAGTCTATAAGGTCATTTTCTCCTGATGAAGGCACTTGGGGTCGCGAAAAACCCTTTAGTTTTTTGGGATTTTTCATTATTTTTCCTTTTGTTTATTGTTTTATGTATTTTTAAGTATAAAGTGCAAATAAATTACCTTTTGAATATATCGGGGTATGTGTGTCTGCTCAAATTTAGCTTTATAGCAAATATTTGAGCGCTGGAATCTTGGTGAACAGCTACTTGTTTTGCCGGGGATTATTTATTTAATCCTTGGATCTCCTTGTGCGGAAGGAAAAGTGGATCGAAGTGGCCAGCAGCTCTAAAATCGGATATATGTTTACAAATGAGTTGTACCATTGTAGAGTACAACTTGCTCAGGTGAGCAGTTTGAACTTTTTATTCTAAATTTTATATTATACATTATTACACTATTTGTGCGCGCCTTTGTGTCTCCCCACCCCCCTCTTGTCTTTCCTCTTTCTTGAGGTTCGATTGCACAAGAAGTACCAATATAGAGTTAGATGATAGAGAAGAGAAGCTGAGCTCTGTGATATATACGGTTATATGATAGAGGAGAGGAGCTGAGCTCTGTGATATATAGGGTTATATGATAGAGGAGAGAAGCTGAGCTCTGTGATATATAGGGTTATGTGATAGAGGAGAGAAGCTGAGCTCTGTGATATATAGGGTTATATGATAGAGGGAGAGAAGCTGAGCTCTGTGATAGATATAGGGTTAGATGATAGAGGAGAGCAGCTGAGCTCTGTTATATATAGGGTTATATGATAGAGTAGATTAGCTGAGCTCTGTGATATATAGGGTTATGTGATAGAGGAGAGAAGCTGAGCTCTGTGATATATAGGGTTATATGATAGAGGAGAGAAGCTGAGCTCTCTGTGATATATAGGATTATATGATAAAGGAGAGAGATAGCTGAAGCTCTGTGATATATAGGGTTATATGATAGAGGAGAGAAGCTGAGCTCTGTGATATATAGGGTTATATGATAGAGAAGAGAAGCTGAGCTCTGTGATATATAGGATTATATGACAGAGGTAGAGAAGCTGAGCTCTGTGATATACAGGCAGTCCCCGACTTACATCTTTCTGACTTACATAGTCCCCTAGTCACAAATGGAGACTTATGGGGCGTGGCTGACATTCAACACTGAGTCACGCCCCATGATAACCAAGTGCCAGCATGCCACACCCTGCACATGAGGTACAGAAAGTTAGGTGAAATCTTCTAAAAAAAAAGGGCAAAGACAGCAAAACAAATGTAAAAACTGTTCCCTGTACTATCCAAAACTAAAATAAAAAAAATGTTTTTGCTGGAATAACATTTAATAAATAAACCTGTTCCGACTTACATACAATTTCAACTTAAGAACAAACCTACAGTCCCTATCCCATTTATAACCCGGGGATTGCCTGTATAGGATTATATCACAGAGGGAGAGGAGCTGAGCTCTTTGACATATAGGGTTATATGATAGAGGAGAGAAGCTGAGCTCTGTGATATATAGGGTTATATGATAGAGAAGAGAAGCTGAGCTCTGTGATATATAGGGTTATATGATAGAGGGAGAGAAACTGAGCTCTGTGATACATAGGGTTATATGATAGAGGAGAGGAGCTGAGCTTTTTGATATATTGGATTATATGATAGAGGGAGAGAAGCTGAGCTCTGTGATACATAGGGTTATATGATAGAGGAGAGAAGCTGAGCTCTGTGATATATAGGATTATATGATAGAGGGAGAGGAGCTGAGCTCTTTGACATATAGGGTTATATGATAGAGGAGAGAAGCTGAGCTCTGTGATATATAGGGTTATATGATAGAGGAGAGAAGCTGAGCTCTGTGATACATAGGGTTATATGATAGAGGAGAGAAACTGAGCTCTGTGATATGTAGGGTTATATGATAGAGGGGAGAAGCTGAGCTCTGTGATATGTAGGGTTATATGATAGAGGGAGAGAAGCTGAGCTCTGTGATACATAGGGTTATATGATAGAGGAGAGAAACTGAGCTCTGTGATATATAGGGTTATATGATAGAGGAGAGCAGCTGAGCTCAGTGTTATATAGGGTTATATGATAGAGGAGAGAAGCTGAGCTCTGTGGTATATAGGGTTATATGATAGAGGGAGAGAAGCTGAGCTCTGTGATATATAGGGTTATATGATAGAGGAGAGAAGCTGAGCTCTGTGATATATAGGGTTATATGATAGAGGAGAGAAGCTGTGCTCTGTGATATATAGGGTTATATGATAGAGGAGAGAAGCTGAGCTCTGTGATATATAGGATTATATGATAGAGGGGAGAGAAGCTGAGCTCTGTGATATACAGGGTTATATGATAGAGGAGAGGAGCTGAGCTCTGTGATATATAGGGTTATATGATAGAGGAGAGGAGCTGAGCTCTATGATATGTAGAGTTATATGATAGAGGAGAGGAGCTGAGCTCTGTGATATATAGGATTATATGATAGATGGGAGAGAAGCTGAGCTCTGTGATATATAGAGTTATATGATAGAGGAGAGCAGCTGGAAATTATGGGAATTAGCTCCTGATGATGGCGTTCAAGTATGTCATAGTGTGTTAAGGGTTAATAACAATATTAATATTAGTAATGATTTTAGAAATCACTGCAGTTCTTCAACCAGCATGGCTCTAGACAACAAAAGCTGACATCTAGAATCGTGGGTATGAAAACCCTGAAATGGTAATGAAGTCTCAATGAGATGTCGGAATTTGGGTTGGGGTTGAACCCCATTAAAGGGTGGTGCTGCCAAAAATTTAAAAAATGATTAAGGGGGGCTTTTTCGGGAAATAAAACGAATTTTCTTTAATACATATTAACAGCTTTTAAAAAATTAGCTTTTGAGACAGAAACATGAATACATTGCTGGCAGAGGCAAAAAAAATTTCAATTGAAAGCTAAAATTGGTTTTTAGGTTGGGCAGGGGCATACTTAAAAATTTTGGCCCCCCAACAATTTTCAAAATAGGTCCACACCCCACAGAGGGCTCAGCTGAAAGCAATACATTTATACCCACATTCCTTTTAATGTCTAGGGGCTTTTTCTTTCTTCTTAGTGGATAAATTAAATATTATGTCTGCATGCGCCACCACTAGGGGAGCTTAAGGTATGGAGCTATACAACTACCATAGTTTGAACTTGAAAGTGTTATACAATGAGAAAATTATTGTTGATTGTACTAATCTTATTAAAATAATGTGATAAAGACAACCCAAAAAAAACCCAAAATTTCCCTTTAATCATATCTCCCCAGTCTCGGGTCAAAAAGTTCTGTAGTTTTTTTGCGTGTCAATAATACAACTTTCCACATAGCTGGGGCCCTCCCCAGCGATGACATCCTCCTCGCTCATAATCACACATTGATATTTGATGAGAGAAGAGGTGAGTATCTTTCCCTTTTTTAATCTGTGTGCCCTGACATGAATTAACATACTCTAAGGGAGCAGAAAGAGTGTCATCTACAAAGCTACATCATATCCTAAACATGAAGACCAATAGCCACCAGCTTTTCTTTGAACATTGCCAAACATTTCCCCACATGTCAGCTTTCCAGGCACTGCCCTACATGGTGGAACAGGATATTAAGATTTCTCAGAGTTACCAAACATCTGTCTATTCATATGTATGAAACTGATTCTAGTTTTGATCCGCACAGCTCCCCCAAGAAGTTAACCCTGCCTACTTTTTGCCTTGACAGCATAAATTTATACTCAAATCAATCCCATAATACAATAAATGTCACAGAAAAAGATGAAGATTTTATGCCGGCTCCATATGAAGCTCTGAGGTTAGATGCAGCCACCAGCCATTAGGGTGTTCTATTTTAATTTTAGCTAGATAACTTTTTACTATGTCTGGAATGTAGGCACTACAAGGTGGCACACTGACACATAGGACCTGGACCCTATGAAATTTCGGCCCCCTTCCCCCGCCAAGTGTTGCTTTTTTTTAGCTTCTGCTGGAGTTCACACCGTCTAATTAAATTGATGTAATCTCTATTCTTTTGGTCAGTACATATAAAAAGGGCCAAAAAATACCACCACATCATCACCGCTTGTCAATGCTATGTAATAACTAATACCACTTTGATGTTACTGACCAATCATATTCCCAAAACCAAAATACCAATAACAATTTCAAAAGACCCAAAAATCCCCCAAATGTCACTACCCTTGGGGATAAAACCCCCTATACAGTTACTGACCAAACCCTTACCAAGCCAAAATCCAATAAATACCAAATGCAAGCACCAATAAAGTGTCACCCTGACCCTAAGTCCTCATGAATAATACCCCTGTAATTATGTTTTAAAACCCTATACCAAAACCAATAATACCAAAAATAAAAAAATAAAGACCTATAAAGTTTTCATTCTGACCCTATGTCACTACAAAAAAATACCATTTTACTGTTACTGAAAAACAGTATACCCGACCAATATACAATAACAACAAAATCCCCGGGACCTTAAAAAAAGTTTTCACACCATGACCATTTGGGCACTAAACCTTTAATTAAAAAGCCTATCCTGTTACTGGAAAAAAACCAGTGTACCAAGAACCCAAAAATACCAAAAAAAAACTAAAACAAAGGGCCAATTTAAAACTGCCCTTTATGACCATTCTCCCGTCATAAAGTGACCAATTTAAAACCATATAAGGTTTTTGAAAATAAAAACCAAATTTCACTAAGGGCCACTATTACCACAAAAACATGACCATAAAATGGGTAGTTTTCCGGGTTTTTCAAAAGGCACTCTGCAGGGCATATAAAATGATTACCCTACAGTTAAATTCCCGGGATTCAAAGGTGGCATCTTCTATGTTGGGAAATTGTTTACTTTCCCTTTTATTTTCAACATAAAACCTGAGAATTTCCCCCCTTTTTTTTCACCTTCCTACTGTTCCACCATCCCTTATGTTTAAAAATTTCCCACCCTTTGTTTCCCCAAAACTAATAATAACCCCCTTGGGGCCCTGGTTTTAAAGGAATTTTCCCCTGTTAGGAGGGTTTTTAACCCTCAGTGGCAATAGGTTTTATACCATCAAGAAGGTAGGTAAATTATAAGGGCCCCAAATTGGGAATTTTATTTTTATCCCTCTAGTAGGGGGTATATAGGGGTTTCCCCCCGGGGAGTAGGTACATAGAATCCCCAGTAGGTAAATAGCTATCTAGGGGGCCCCCCCCGTTGATAATTTGGGTTTAAACCCCACCAGTAGGTAGGTATATATGCCCCACAGTAGTTAAGTAGGTATATCGACCCTTGCAGTACAGTAGGAGCAGTTTAGGGGGAAAAAAGGGGGATGCCTGGGGGTTGTAAACTTTGGGAAAAAACCCCCTTTAAAAGGGCGACATTTCTTTTAAAAAGGGGGTGCATCAGTGTTCTGGAGTGCTTTTAGCCCAAACCCCTGGGGCCGCCTGTTCCCTAGTTTTTTTAAAGAGGGAAAAATCTGAAATTTGGGGTCATTTTTTGAGCGTTGTGGACTTTTAAAGGGGCCTGAGATCGGGGGGGTGTGAAAACTTTTCTCATCACAACCCCTTATGGGGTTTTTAAAATTTTTTTCTAATGGGAGGACGGCAAAACTGGGCTTATTACTCCTGGAACAGATAGAAGTTAGAAGTGGTTTTTTGGGGCCTGGGTTTTTTATTTTGGGGTAGGTTTTAAAGGAACCCCCATTTTTGAAGATTTTTTTTAAGGGTTTGAATCCCCCAGTAGGAAAGGGGGAAAAGTGTCCCCCGTAAATTGGTTTTATGGGGCCCCTCAATTGCAGGTTTAAATTTATAGGGCCCCCAGTAGGTAGATAACTATATAGGTTCCCCAAGTATATAGGTTGCTTGGGTTTGAGGGGCCCCAAAAGGGAGGGAAAAATTTTATAAAATCCCACCAGTAGGTATGCAGACGTATAGCACCCCATTAGAAATAAAAAAATAATACTTCTTCCCGCTACCAAGACACATCCGCCTGTTCTAGCCCCCAAGCCAGGCACTTTAGACTTTGAGCCCATTTCATTAACTTTCTGCCAAACGATACGCGGGGCTTAAAATTTCTAAATTCCTGTTTTAAAAAATGTACCCGACGGGGGGCCAGCGGGGGCCCAACCTTTTTTTCCAGTCTGGGGCCCCCTAAAGGAGGATAAACCACGTACTTCCAAATTTATCCCTCCAAAAGGGGCTAAAAAAAACTACAAGGTTTTACCCCTGACACATGGGTCTACAAAGTCTACACAGTGGCACACTAACACATGGGACTACAATGTGGCACACTGGCATATGGGACTACGGGGAATACAAAGTGGCACACTGACACACAGGATTGGATCATAGGGAGGGAAATTACCTCTCCCATCCACTGGAGAAAAATGACCCAAAAAGAGATCACTGAATTGGTTTAATTCAGCTGAATCAGATGAACCTCTTAACGACCTATCATTTGTTAATAAGGCTATGTTCACATGGCTTATTTGTGGACGGGGGCTGGAGCGGGGGGGGCCCATAGACTATCATTACTAGCGTCGCGTATACATGTCACTTATCTCCCCCCGCGGGGGGATTCGCCGGGGGTGGAAGAGAGTAATCCATATTTCTCTATAGAACGTGGATTACCCAAAAACTGGACAGAGATTTTCGAATATTCTAACGGGGGGGAATTGTTAGTTTTTGGAAAAGTTCTCTGACAAACCGAATTTTGGGGGTTTTCGGGTGAAAAGTGTGTTTTTCATTGAAAAAAGGTGGGTGGCGCTACATGGGCAAAGAAATCTGGGAGGAAGAAGGGCAAGCCTGTGACATGTGCAGGATGAAGCCAACAGAGACCGGCGGATTCTGTACCACCGCACTATATAAGCCGGGCGCGCCCCCTGGGGCTCATACCGCTCTCACTGTACGATCAGGGGGGGGGCTGCCGCGGCTGAATTGTTCCCAAGAACTGATTTTTAAAAGCGATTTCTGGGGGTTCTCAGCTTGTCTCAAGACTGCTTCTATTAATTTTTCTATTTTTTTGATTTTTTGGGGATTGATCTGAAGTCCAGGTGCGTCCACTGCAGCGCATATACATTTTAAAGCTCACAGCACTTGAATATCCAAGGGGGGTCTAAAACCACTTTCTGTTGTATTCATTTTAAAGAAACACGTTTTACAATACAAAATCACTTTATTTTTTCTCTCAATTCTTTTGCACAATTTAATCCGGGGGTTTAATTTAAACGTTGTTTTTTTCTGCTGTGGGGACTCCAAGAAACCGTCTTTTTACCGCCAAAAAATAAAATTTTCCTGTAGCTAAAATTTACAAACGAAGGGAATTACAATTTTTTCTCTTTTGTGTAGCGTAAAAAAAAACCCATTTTTAACATGCTACAAAGCAAAAGTTTGTGGCTGCCATTTCTTTTTTCGCAAATTTACATCCGGGGTTAATTAACGTTGTTTTTTTTGCTGTGGTACCCAAAAACCGTCTTTTTCAACCCCCCAAAAAATAAAATTTTCCCCGTGCATAATTCACAAAACGAAGGTTTTAAATTTTAATTTTTTTTTCCGGTTGTTTGGAGCGTAAAAAATAACGCCCCTTTTTAAAAACCTACAAAGGTAGGGATTTTGTGGCTGGGTCAATTCTTTTGGGGCAAATTTTTCATCCCGGGGGTTAAATTTTAAAAAAATTTTTTTTGCTGTTTTGAAAAAAAAAACCGTCTTCTTCCCCCATCAAAAAAAAAAAATTTTCCCGTAGCATAATTCACAATCGAAGGGTTTTTGTTTCAATTTTTTCTTCTTTTTTTTTGTTTTTAAAACGGGAAAAAATACGGCATTTTAACACGCCCAACAAACTACCCATTTTGTGGCTGCTCAATAATTTGGCGCCCAAATTTTCAATCCATGGGGGTTTAAAATTTAAACGGTTTTTTTTTCTGCTGTGGGGACTCCCAAAAAACCGTATTTTTTTACCGGGCCCAAAAAATACAAATTTTTCCTTTAGCATAATTTTACAACGAAGGTAATTTAAAAAAATTTTTCTCTTGTTGTGTAGCTTAAAAAAAATACCCATTGTTTTAAAACGCTACAAAACTAGTAGTTTTTTTGGCTGCTCCCAAATTCCCTTTTTCTCAATTTAAAATCCAAAGGGTTTTTTCAAGCGTCCCTTTTTTTTTGCTTGGGACTTTTTAAAAAACTGTTTTTTTTCAAACCCCCAAAAAAATTTTTTTCCTGTAGCCTAATTCAAAAAACGAAGGGTTTAAAATTAAAAATTTTTTTCCTTGTTTGTTACGTAAAAAAAAATTTTGCCATTGTAACACCGGGGAAAAAAGCCAAAAAGTTTGTGGGGCTCAATTCTTTTGGGGCCCAAATTTTCCCTCCAGAGGGTTAAAAATTTAAACGTTTTTTTTCTAGCTGGGTTACTCCCAAAAAACCGTCTTTTTTCACCGCCAAAAAAAATTTAAAATTTTCCTGTAGCAAATAATCTAAAAGCGAAGGGTTTAAATTTCAATTTTTTTCTTTGGTGTATCGAAAAAAAAACGCCTTGTAACATGCTAAAAGGCCAGTAGTTTTTTTGGCTGCCTTTAAATTTTTTTTGCGCAATTTTCATCCAGGGTTTTAAATTTAAGCGTTGTTTTTTCCCGCGGGTGAAAAAAACAAACCGTCTTTTTCACCGCCAAAAAAAAAAAATTTTCCTGTCCCTAATTTAAAAAGCGAAGGTTAATTACAATTTTTTTTCCCTTTTTTTTTTGTAGCGAAAAAACACCCATTGTAACACGGGTACAAAGCTATAAAATTTTGTGGCTGCTCAATTCCTTTTTGGGGCAATTTTTCATCCAAAGGGTTTTAAATAAGTAAATTTTTTTGTAGTTTGTTCTTAGTAAAAAAACTTTCTTTTTCACCGCCACAGAAGAAAATTCCCGTACATAAATTCCCTATTCCGAAGGTTAAAATTTTTGCCTGTTTTTTGGGTCTTTCATTCCCGTAAAAACACAGAGATTTTAAACGGGCAAAATACAAGTCCCAAATTTTTTCCTGGCCAAATTTGGGGGGAGGGGCATTTTTTTGTCCAAAAGTTTCCCCAAACTTTTTAGGGTTCATTTGGAGTCAAATAAAAGGGGGTTTATTTATCCAAAATACAGATTTTCTTTTATCAAACATTTTTCCCTTTTCATTTTTTTGAACAAACAATTTTGTCAGACAGAGAGGGGGGCCGGCTCTTTAAACCCGCCCAAGGGCAGTTTGGACAAACATTCCTTTATAAGGGCCCCCGGGCTAAACACGGGAAGGGGCGCCAGCGGGGTCCACTCGGTTTAGGGGCCCCAACTTCCGGTTCATCTAGCGGGCTTTTGTGCTGAAATACATCCCCCAAGGGTTTTTTGATTTTTTTGACTAGGTTCCAAACCACTTGCCCCCCAGATACATCTTTCAAACCCCCCCAAGAGTCTTTTTGGAAAAGTCAGACACAACCCTTTTGTTTGTCATTGGGCCCGGGGGGTTGGGTCAAACGGGCCCCCACCTGGCCCCCAACCCCCCTCTGTCCCATCCGGGTTCCCCCACCAGAATCTACTAAGTGGTCTGGGCTCAGCGCCACTAAAAAGCGAGGAAAAACAATTTGAGGGAAGGGGGAGTCCCGCACTATTGGCAGCGAAAATAGGCCCAAAATCCCCCGCTTCTTTGCATAGGGGGGCAAAGTTAGATTTTGGAAAAGGGAAAGGGAGGCCCTTTTTAAAGGGGTCAGCCTCTGATCCCAAACCTTTTGATGGGGACAGCAGTGACAAAGAAACAAAAAATTTTATGATGATTTAGCCGCCCCGAAATTGGGGAAACCCCGGGTGAAGCAATTTGGCTTCATCATCGTCGGGGAAAGAGGCCCCAGCTTGTGCTTCGGGAAAGCGGCCACCCGAAAAGTGGGAAAGGGGGGCCGGGGGTCGGGGCAGGGAAAGGAACAGGGGTGAGGTGGGGAGCCAAGGGGCCAAACGGGGGTAAAAACCCCGCTTCGCGGGTTTTTCCAAGAAAGAAAGGGGCACGGGGGGCCAGCGAGGCAGCGGCGGAAAGTAGTTACTCGGGGGCAGGGGCTTTTGGCGGTAAAATCGGCCTATTTAGGGCGTTGTCCCCCATTCTTTGTTTTAAGACACCGGGGGAGCCAATATGGTATTTTGTAAATCTGGGGGCAGAAAATGAAGCGGGGCCCAGGGCCCCTAACTTTGCCCCCAAAGGGCCCCTTTGCGCCCAACACATGCAGCGCCACCATCTGGTGGCCGGGGGAAAACTGGCTCAATTGGGGTTTCCAAACCTGCCGTCGAAAGCACAGCACCAGTGGCACCCCATGCCATTGCAACCCTTTTTAAAAAGGCTCCACCACCTCTGCAAAGGGAGCTGTTTCTCTTTAAAACATCATCCCCCGGGCCCCCAGATGCTCCTGTTTTCCCCCCGCTACTCAGGCGCCAGCATTCGTTCAGCGAGGCGATTGCAAAGAGACAACAGAGACAACAATCCACCCTTTAAGGGAAAGCACCCTTGACCCTTTGCTCCTGTCCAAGTATGGGGGTTTTACTCCGAGTCCCTCCCCCTTTTCCAAATGGGGGAACTCGCACCTTTCCCAGCAAAACAAAAGGGCTTGTGCCGACCAATGGGGGATTTCCCAAAAGCCGAAATTTTTTTTTCCAAAAAGGCAGTCCCCCAAGCACTTAAATAAAAAATTTAAAACAAAAGTGGGCCAGCCCCTTGAGCTTATGGGTTTTGGTTCCAAGGTGAAACGGTATCCGGTACGTCTGGAGCTTTTAACTACGGCCCAGGGCCGGGTCCCTTTTCCTTTAGGGCCCACGGGGAATGTGTTTCCCCTGCCCAGGCAACACCAACAACTTGGAAAAGAGACGCCCATTCCCCCTTTCCAAACCGTTGTAAAAAACTGGGGCCCCTGCCCCAATGTCCCCCCCTCCTCTTCCACCACCCCCCAACCATCTCACCCCCCACAAGTACGCTCCCATCATACCACATGTTGGGGCACAGCGGGGGCCAACCAGTTTTATCCCCTGGCTTGCCTCACGAACAAGTCACACGGGGGAGGAACTGCACCGCTTCAGCAGCAAAAAAATGGGATGGGGTGGCTTTTCCCCGGGCCCAACTGCAAATCGAACCCCTTTGGTGACGGAAAAAAGGGAAGGAACATGGGGGCCCCGGCGCTGCACCGAGGAGGGAGGGGTCCATGCCCCCTTTCTTTGGCGACGTTTTTTCATCCGGGTTGGGAAAAAGGGTTTTTCCCTTTGAAGTTTTCCCACCAAACTTCAAAGATTCTAAAAATGGGCCAGGAAACTGTGCATGCACTTTTTTCCATTTTTACAAACCCCAGGAACACCCCCCCTCGAGGGGGCACGGCAAAAAGGGCCCCTCCCCCCAACACACCCTTTTGAAAGGGCATGTTTCCCCCCCGAGGGAATTTCCCAGCCTGCAAAAAGTTTGGCCCGGGGACTGTATAAAAAACAAAAAAGGGCCTTTAAAACTTTTTTTTGATGATCCGGGGGGCGGAAAAAGGATACTCCCCTGTTTAACTTTGATGTCACCATTGGCAGCTAAATGTTTGACACCTGCCGTTTTTTAGGCCATTCGAGGGGGCGACGAAAATTTGCAGCGCCAGGACTACGGGATGAATAACGCCCTTTCCCCACTGTTTCATGTCCTGGAACAGTGCTGAAAACCTTCTGGGGGGGGACTGGTGTTTTGGGCCCGACTCCCATCTCGCGGCCACATGAGTCCGCGGGGGAATAAAAATTGGGGGAGGGGGACATTGGAGCGAAGCATTTTTCTGTGAAATTAGGGGTTTTTCTACCCCAGGGTTACAAGAGAGAAGGAGCTTTAGAGCGGGTGGAGGAAATGGAGTTTGAGGAAACGGGGGCAGATGACCCTAAACCACTGGGCATTTAAAATTTTTAAAAGGGGGCCCGGGGAAAGGCCCCCCCGGATTCATTTGTGAAATTTGGCCCACAGAAATGCTGATTTGCCGGGCTAGTGACGCCGAATAGTCACACCCCGGCAGAGGGATAACTTCGGGCTCCCACCCTTTTGGACCCTCCCCTACCGGCCCAAAAAGGGGTTTTTTTTTTTCCCCCACTATTAGAGGGAGGACAAACCCCAAATACAGGGGGAAAAACCTCCGTGTCAGTTGCCGCACCCCTATGTGCGGAACCCGTCCCCCCTTTTAACCGGGTTTCGACCGGGGGGTTTCCTCGGGAAAAACCCTGTACTATTTGCCCCTCCCGGGCTGGGGGGGGAAAATGGGGGGGGTAGGACCAAAACCAAAGCCCATCAGCAGAAACTTAAGTCGAGTCACTGAGAGCAGTTTTTCCTTCCCCCGGGCCTAGTGAGGAGGGCATCGCCAGCAGCAGCAGCAGCAGGCCCCGGAGCAGTCCCTGAACCAACAGGGGGTTTGCCTACATGGACAGCACTCTGCCCCACCCCAGTTAGAAGATCCCGGGGACACGGGGCAGCCAAACTGGATGGTGGGCCGGGGAAATTGCCGAGTTTGCAGTGGAGAAACGGGCCTGCCCGGGCCCAAAAGTGGCCCTAGAGCGGGTGTTCATGCGGCGGGGGGCCCTCGTTCCCCAAAGGAAAAACCCCCCTTTTCCAAAAGGGAAAAAGGGGAAAGACCGGAAACCCTTTTTCAAATGAACAGGCCCGGGGTCGGCCAGGATTCCCCACACCCAAAGCCTTAGGGGTCATTGGGTTCAAACTTTCCCCGCCTCAGCCACATTTGATGCTGGGCCAAAAAACCCCCCCTGATGCCACACATCTGCTGGAAAAGTTTTTTCCTGGCCCACGAAAATCTTTACCAGGGAACCCGGGATTTCCCCCCACCCAACAGTCTTTATTGGGCCACTTCCCATTACCTCATTCTGCTGCTTTCTGCTTTTTTGCTGGTGCCGTTTACATCCACAATGTGTTATTGTCCACCCCTTTTGAAACCCCCTGCTGCTGCTTTTCTGTTGTTGCTGCTTTCGGGCCCCCCCACGCACTTGTATTGGGGCCCTTGCCTGACCCCCATGCTGCTGCTTTCCGTGCCCCCCCCCCCCCCCCCACACTGTGTCATTGTGCTACTCTGTGGGGCCTACTACTGTTTTGCCAAACCCCCAAATGACATTTTTTCCCCCCCTGAACCCCTTTTCTGCTGCCCGCCATCCCCCCCCACAGTTGCATTTTGCCACTCTGGCCCCACTACTGTTTTGCCCCCCTCCAGAATGGGAAATTTTGCCACGGGTTTACCACATGCGCTGCTGGCTGCCCGTCCCTGACCTCTACTCTCGTCATGGGGCCACCTGTGGGCCCAAAACCTGTTTTAAAACCACCTCCAGAATGTAAAAATTTTGCTACTGCCTGACCTAATTGGGTGCCTCTCATGACCTCCCACGTGTCTTTTTGCCACTCTGGGCCTACTTTCTGTTTTTTCCCCCTCCAAAATTCATTGTCCACTGTCGACCTCATTTTGCCCCGGGGCTGCCGTAACCTCCATACTGTGGGCATTGTGTCACCCCTGTGGCCTACTCCCGTTTTTTTTAAAACCACCTTTCCCGAAAAGTCAAATTTTGCCACTGCCTGACCTCATGCTGCTTTCACCCGTTTCCTCCCCCTCTCTGTCATTTTTGCCACTCTGTGCCTACTCCTGTTTTTGCCACCTCCAAATGTCATTGTGCACGCCCGGGCCCAAGCTGCTGCTTGCCGGCCCTCCACACGTGTCATTGTGGGAAATTTTTGTGGGCCAAATAATTTTTTTGCCACCCCCCAGAAGTCATTTTTGCCCCTGGGCCCGACCCCAAAGCTGCTGCTATGGCTAAATGTCGTGGGCCTCCACTCTCTGTCCCTTTGCCACTCTGTGGCCTACTTTCTGTTTTTGGGCCCCCTCCCCAAAAGTCCCCTTTTTGCCACTGTCTACCTCATGTCTGCGCTGCCGTAACCCAACAAAAGTGTCATTGTGTCACCCCGTGGGCCCACCCTGTTTTTTAAACCACCTCCAAATGTCATTGTTCCACTTTTCCTGACCCCATTCTGCTTCTTAACCCCTGACCTCCACTCTCCGTCATTGTTTCCACTCTGTGGCCCCACCCTGTTTTTTTGGGCCAACCCCCCCCCCCCAAATGTTTATTGTCCACTTCCTGACCTCATGCTGCTGCTCCCCTTCCCTCCACACTGTGCATTGTGGGCCCCCTGTTGGGATACTACTGTTTTCCACCATCCAGAATGTCATTTGTGCCACTGCCTGACCTCAAGCGGCCCGGGTGTGGGCTACGGGCGTGACCTCCACTCTCGTCAATTTTTGCCACTCTGTGGCCTACCCACTGTTTTTTCCACCCCCCAGAATGCTGCTTTCTGCCGTTTACCTACCCACGGGGTCTTTGTGCCACGTCCCGACCTCCCTGGGTGCTGCTATGGGCTGCTCCGTACCTAAAACGCCCCTTTCATTTTGCCACTTCCCGACCTCATGCCGCTTTCTGTGGGCCCGCTGCCGTGACCCACACACTCTTCATTGTGCCCCGTCTGACCTCTGCTGCGCTGGGGGGGCGCCAAGACCTACCCCACTGTTTTCCCTAGTGGCCCCCTCTGGTTTTCCTACTCCTTTTTTTTTTTCCCCCTCCCAAATGTCCCTTGTGGCCCCCTGTCTGACCCCCATGCCCGTGCTGTGGGGGCCCGCTGCCGTGAACCCCCACACGTGTCCCTTGGGCCCACTCTTGGCCTACTCCCCCTTTTTTTTTCCACCCCCAGAATGTCATTGTGCCACTGTGTGACCTCAGCTGCTGCTGCTGACCACTGCATTGTGCACTCTGGCCTACCGTTTTGCCACCTCAGAATGTCATTGTGCCACTGCTGACCTCATGCTGCTGCTGCCGGACCTCACACTGTGTCATTGTGCCACTTGTGGCCTACTCAGTTTTGCCACCTCCAGAATGTCATTGTGCCACTGCCTGACCTCATGCTGCTGCTGTGGCTGCTGCGTGACCTCACACTTGTCATTGTGCCACTGTGGCTACCCATGTTTTGCCACCTCCAAATGTCATTGTGCCACTGTCTGACCTCATGCTGCTGGCTGCTGCCGTACCTCCACACTGTGTCATTGTGCCACTCTGGGCCTACTCCTGTTTGCCACCTCCAAATGTCATTGTGCCATCTGCTGCCTACTCTGTCTGTGCCGTGACCTCACCTCAGTGTCATTGTGCCACTGTCTGACCTCATGCTGCTGCTGCGTGCCGTACCTACCACACTGTTCATTGTGCCACTCTGTGGCCTACTGCTGTTTTGCCACCTCCAGAATGTCATTGTGCCACTGCCTGCCCTCATGTTGTCATTGTGCCACTCTGTGGCCTACTCCTGTTTTTGCCACCTCCAGAATGTCATTGTGCCACTGCCTGACCTATGCTGCTGCGTGGCTGCTGCCGTGACCTCACCTCTGTCATTGTACCACTGCTGACCTCATGCGCGCTTTGCTCTGCCGTGACCTACACACTCTGTCATTGTGCCACTGTCTGACCTCAGCTGCTGCTGTGGCTGCTGCCATGACCTACACACGTGCATTTTGCCACTCTGTGGGCCCACTCCCTTTTTTTTCCACCTCTAGAATTTCATTTGCCACTGTCTGACCTCATGCGTTTCTGGGCTGCTGCCGGACACACACTCTGTCCATTTTTCCACTGTCTACCTTATGCGCTGCTTGGCGCTGCCGTGACCACCACTGTGTCATTTTCCCCTCTGTGGGCCTTCTCCTGTTTTTGCCACCCCCTCCGGGAAATTTTTTTGTGCCACTGTCTGACCTCATTGCTGCTGCCGGGCCTACACACTGTTCTTTGTGCCCCGTCTGAACTCATACTCGCTGTGGCTGCTGCCGTACCTACACACTCTTTCATTTTTGCCACTGCTACCTCATGCGCTGCGTTGGCTGTGCCGTGACCTCACACCTGTCATTGTCCACTGTCGACCTCATCTGCTGCGGGCTGCTGCCATGACCTACACACTGGCATTGTGCCCCCTCTTGGGCCCACCCTTTTTTTCCACCCTAGAATGTCATTTGCCACTGTCTGACCCATGCTGCTGTGGCTGCGCCGGACCTACACACTCGTCCTTGTGCCCCCCGTCTGACCTCATGCTGCGCTGTGGCTGCTGCCGGACCTACACACCTGTCATTGTGCCACTGTCTGACCTCATGCTGCTGCTGTGACTGCTACCGTGACCTACACACTGTGTCATTGTGCCACTCTGTGGCCTACTCCAGCTTTTGCCACCTCTAGACTGTCATTGTGCCACTCTCTGACCTCATGCTGCTGCTGTGTCTGCTGCCGTGCCCTCCACACTGTGTCATTGTGCTACCCTGTGGCCTACTCCTGTTTTTGCCACCTCTAGAATGTCATTGTGCCACTGTCTGACCTCATGCTGCTGCTGTGGCTGCTGCCGTGACCTACACACTGTGTCATTGTCCCACTCTTTGGCCTACTCCTGTTTTTTCCACCTCCAGAATGTCATTGTGCCACTCTCTGACCTCATGCTGCTGTGGCTGCCGCCGTCACCTCCACACTCTGTCACTGATGTTGCCACCTGAGCCCTCAGCTTGTTTTTTTCCAGCTGTCGCTGCCATGACTTTATCAGGCTACATTCCCCCTTCAGTTTTTTGGTCAGTTTTGCCCTCTTAAGTGCCCAGGGAATTTTAGAGTGAAGTGATTCTAAGAGCGGCGGCAGTCATGTGCGTGTCATACTAAAACACAACATTGTATGAAGACCAAACCAAGCTCCCTCTGCATATTTAAGCGGGGCACAACTTTCTACAGCACCCTGCAGGCTCTATGCAGCCTGGAAATAGCTGTTTTTTAACGTGATTCGTCCCGAAGTAATTCGGAACGAAGTTATTTTTGTCGGGAAATTCTGCGATGTCACCGGAACTAATTTTTAAAAAATTCGCCCATCTCTAACTGGGACGTATTCCAGCCATAATTCTCGCACTACGGCGCGTAATTACGGACTGAAATAGGTCCCATTTTAAGCCGTGTGAACATAGCCTTAGGGTGCTTTTACACGGTGCGTGTTTGGTGCGTTTTATTAACAGAGGTGCATAGCATTAAACTGCCTTCATTGCTGTGCATTTCTGCAAGTTAAAAAATGCATCAAAAAACGCACTAAAAACACACACCATATGAGGGCACCATGAGGTTCTCACGCTGCATTTTTGTTGCATTTTTCAGCTGCATAAAAAATGTAAGCAATTGAAAATGCATGATTATATTTCTTAATGCAGGGTGTATAGGTTTTGTAACTAACTCTGATTTGGAGCGTAGGTGAAATTGTGGTCAATTAAAAAAGTGCATGAGTTTTTTAATTACTTGCACTTCTGTTGCATTTTTGAAGTGCAGTGTGAGAACCCAGCTGGGCTACCAAAATGATTTTTGTGTTGTATTTTTCATGACACTTTCAGCTGTTTATCCTAGTCTGCTTTGCTTTCAATTAATGATGTGGTCATAATAATGTGACTTGACTGTCTGTATGTATATATGTATATAGATGGAAGATCCCATCTGTGCTGGGAAAACAATCGGTTCATACCTTCTTCTACATGGATGAATGGCCCAGAGAATGCCACAAAAAACATTTCCAGAAGCATAATGCGGCCACCTCCAGCTTCTGTTCTTCCAGTAATGGTTGCAGTGTGTATGTTCTTTAATGCTTCTTGCCTGACACATCAATATCCATCTGTCTAATTCTGACACTGTCATAAAAAATTGAGGCATTTTCTGCAGATACAATCTCGTTGGCAGAAGTGCTGTGACATCCCTCTGGTTCATTTTGGCGGTGAGCTGCTCCACTGTAGAGTCCCACCCCCCAAACAATTTGTGATTAATTAAAACCGCGAAGTTTGCATGTAATGTAGAGGTTTTTTATTATATTGCAGCATCTGACTGTAATTTGGGCATTCATACACCAGTTACCTATGAAACAGCCCCTATGATGACACAGCTGATCTTTATCTGTTGGACCTCTGCAGCCTTGTCATGCCATAGAGGCACCCACTGCTTATGTGATCGCTGGGTCCAATAGAGAAAGCAGGGTTCTTAGACAGTGCTCATTGAGCATTGTGTAAGCTACATACAATAGAGAAGACAGAAGCTGTTATAAACCAATTAGATATTCCACTCAGGGTCCCCAATAGCCATTGACAACTGGGAACTGAAGAATGTATCCTCCCCTTTAACACCCTCTAAGTACTGTCTGCAGGACTTATTACATACTATTGGTCAATGGACCCTGGACATCTTCATCTGGTCAAAGAGATCTCCTCTCCACCCAATTCTTATCTACCTACCCTCGTCACATCACTGTTCATTTACATTGTAAGCTTTTATGGGATTTGGTTTATTTGTTTTCAAATGGTACAAAATTTGTTGGAGCGATAAAAAAACCCTTCTAATTACTTTCTTCAAATTACTACCGTAGAAACTCAAATTTATCCTTGGTTCAGCCATTATCTGCTAGGGTATGTTCACATGGCTTAATTACGGGGCGTACAGTACTCCCACGGTGAGGTGGGGGGCGTAGCCAGCCGGCCCGCCCATAGACCATCATTACTCGCGGCACATAAGCGCCGTGAATAACTGACATGTCAATTATCTCCCCGCTCGTACACTACGATCGTCTTGTACAAGCGGGGAAAGGAGGCGTAATCCATAGTTCTCTATGACAACTGTGGATTACCGTAATGATTGGGGCGCTCGTATTAAAGCGCAGTGCGCTCACAATACGTGACAAAATGTGCCCCAAAATAAGCCGTGTGAACTTACCCTTAGGCACATGATGCTACCTATACCAAACCAATGTTTTTTTCCAGGGACCTCCACCATCATTGACTTGGCAGCACTGCCACCTGATTGGGGCATTATCACGATGGTGCACAGAGTAATCATGTTCCTTTCTACGGACACTAGTGAGGGATATTGGAGTGCCAAAAATGAGTGAGAGTAAGCTCAAGTTCATAGGGCTGAGCTGTTATACCAGATACTATAGACAAAAAAAGAGCGTTTTTCTAGAAGAAATTAGCGATCTTATTAAATCATATAATCTGCAACCCCATATTGAAGGCTGTTGTGGTTAAAAAGTATAACTCTGTCAAAACTAATCAACTTAAAAAGCAACACTTAAAAGTTTTCTTACCATGCTGTTTCACTGAGTCACAAGCAGGTTTTCATCCTCTGTCTCGTCAGGCTGTACAAAATTCTATAGCACTGATTAGCATATTTAGCTTTGCTGTAACTAGCTGAGACATTACAAGGATATACCCTAAGTGCAGGAGATTTTATGTGGGTAAACAAATCTACAAGTGCTATGAGGAGTGATAACAATTGCTTATCTCTAAACAAATGCTAATCCTGTTAGAAGCAAAAATATGGTTGATACCACAGAAACCTGTGTGCAGCTAGATCACTGATCACATCTCTCTTATCTCATGATCAAGGTAAAATTGAAAGACTAATGTATTTGGAAAAAGTCTTCAATGACCTGCCCCTACATGTTGAAAGCTAATTTTGTAGTAAGAACACACATAAAAGAGTTTTATCATAGGGAACATAGGGTTGGAGGAGGCCTAAGGTCTATGTCCAGTCATCCCAGGTACAGAACTGTGAGGAGGATATCTCTCTACAGACCTTACAGAGCTGACTCTCCTCAACTTCAAGGGGATGTACATCTCGGCTTTGATCACTGTATTTACATAACGCAGCTGGATGTCGCCCATCCTCTGTGATTTTCTATTGATGTCTGCACGGTGTGGGTTCACTTTTATATTGTGTGCTGCTTCATAGCTGGAAGTTATTCCATACACATATGTCAGTCATTAGCTTCTGTTCACAAGACTCTATCTGCTGGTCACTCGCCTTCCCAGGAACGATCCTGTGGAGATCAAAACTTCTGCTCTTGATTAAAAACCATGGTCATAAACATATCATGTTATTAATCAGAGTTTTTTACCTCATCTATCTAAAAATTAAAACATTTTTCTGAATATTAGGACCCACAATAGCCAGGTATCAAGAGGTTAAGAAACAGAACCATCTTTTCGATTTATGTATCGTGGATTTATTCATCGAATATCTATCTATCCAATGTACTGTATATCTATCAAATATCTATCTATTCAATATCTATCTGTCTGTTTATCTATCTTTCTATCTATCTATCTATCTATCTATCTATCTATCTATCTATCTATCTATCTATCTATCTATTCAATATCTATCTATCCAATATCTTTGTGTGGATACAGACGATGAGAACATTATTCTCCCATTACACAAGTCACTGGTTAGACCACACATGGAATATTGTTTACAGTTTTGGGCACCAGTGCACAGGAAAGACATTGTAGAGCTTGAACAGGTACAAAGGCGGACAACAAAAATAATAAAAGGACTGGGTGGACTACAATACCCAGAAAGATTAGCAAGATTAGATTTAGTTTAGAGAAAAGACAGTTTTAGGGAGACATAATAAATATGTTTAAATACATTAAAGGTCAATATAGAGATCTCTCCCAAGGTCAATTTATACTCAGGACTGTATCTAGAACAAGGGGGCGTCCTCTACGTCGTGAGGAAAGAAGGTTTCTACACAAACATAGAAAGGGATTATTTACTGTAAGAGCAGTGAGACTGTGGAACTCTCTGCCAGAGGAACTTGTCATGGTGAATTCAATAACAGAGTTGAAAAAGGGTCCGGATGCATTTCTGGAGCGTGATAATATAACAAATTATAGGGACTAGGATTCTGTCTATCCCATGCCCATCTATTTATCTATCTGTCTAAGAAAGGCTCTGTAAATGAACTGAAGCATTACAAAACATGGATGAATAAGCATTTTCTTTCTGAACTGTATTTCCTGGAACTCTGAGGGTCTTCAAATTTGTATACATTTGTTATGACACTGGGACAAGGTCAATGTCGATGGCACCAACCTTAACAAATGTTTACATGGTAGTGCTGCTTTATTTTGTGGATTTTCTATCCATCTATCAACAGGTTACAGTGAAGCCTTCAATGATATTGTGTCTCTTACAGCTGTTTTTAGGCTCCCTGCGGCTGTGGGAGGTTCATCAACTCTCTCAGGGAAGCGGGTGGTCTCCCCCACTTGAAGAAGTCTATCGCACAACTCGGGAGATTTGGTATGTATGCCGTAAGGTAACATTGATTACAAATTGTTTCTCATTCTTCTGGGTCAAACATGAAGATCTGTGCCATACAGGACACTTTTGGAGCATTAAACAAGCATATTACTTGATGGACACAAAGGGTCAAACTCCAATTTGCAGGACGTTAAGCAATGGCACCTTGGTCCAGTTGATCCATTGGTCATGGAACGCCAACATTAGGAACTCTTATTCTGGAAGTCCATTGAACTGGACTTCAATGGACTTGAGGATGGCTCCACAATGACTACAACTAATCTAAAACCTATAAACATAATCATGCAGCAATGCTGATTTTTATCCTTTATACTGGAATGGATTAATTTCCCAGGAATCGATTCCTGAATATTTGTTAATAAATATTCTGTTCACTTTTTCACACTTAACTTTGTTGTGCCCTGGATTCATTTAATATTGATACTTAGGGAGACATTTATGAAGAGGTTTTTCACCCTTTTCTGGTGTAAAATGCACCAAAGTGAGGCGGCTACAATGTCTAATACACCTAATGAATGTGTTAGGCGCATTGTTCGTAATACTTGACACTTTTTAATGCTCCTAACATGAGGGGGCGTTCTGGGGACGTTCTGGGAGCGTCGCACCACACTCGTAATATTAGACACATATATGAATGTGGTTCGGCAAAACTAGGCGCATTACTGCTCGGACAGGCAGAGCTATCTCAATGTGGTCTGCCTGAGCCTGAGGAGTCGAAGTGGAGATAGATTTGCTGTTAGAAAAAAAAAATGTCCCTTATTTCTCAAATTACACCAGTACAATAATAAGAAGTGATTTCTGATAATTATCAAACTGTATAAAATTAAATTATTCAAATGTAATAAAAATTGTTATCATATAAAAATATGTAATATCCCAAAAATACAAAAATATCTCCTATAAAATGTATTTAAAGTTAATGGAATGTAAAATTAGTTTTAGATTAAATAACCCACTGATGATGTTCAGATTTTTAAATTTTTACTACATTAAATCTTCAATTTATTTTTGCTGCTTCACCAAGAGCCAGCACAGCACGGGTATTGCTGGGACCTGTGGTCCACCAAGCAAGATCAGAACCATAGTTTCTTTTCACTGACATGCTATTCTAATGACTTTTCTTTTATTTCCAGCCTATATCTATAGCCTTCATACATGTTTGACGCATTACTGATGCACCTAAGTTTCGTAATACGCTAAACACACGTGATCAACTTTAGACAACATTTATAATCGCACAAAAAACACTTTCTTTCATTCAGGCAGATCTGACACTGAAAAACAGATGACAGAAATGCACTTCAATCCGCCTAGTTCAATACATGTCTCCCTTGGAGTTACTTGATTGGACCCTTTTCCACTGAGCACCGATCAGGCTTGGACTGTCCCACAGGAGAAGAGGGGAAACCCCTGGTGAACACCAGAGCATGTCAGACTTGGAGCTAATTTTAAACTGTATATACATTCTTTTAAGAGGCAGAAAAGAATAGAAATGAAGGCAAAAACAAGATTCAGCGTATAGGAGACATGTACAGTCATTTACTGGAGCTGTAGGGTGGTCCCCAAAAATAAACTCCACCGGTGGCCCAGAAACAGCTCACCTAATGGGCCCCTAGAATCAACTCCACCTGTGGGCCCTAGGCACCCCAGTCCGACAGTGGCACCGATACAATTTGAAGTGCAATCCCCTTTTTTTCAAACTTTAAGATCTGTGAAAAGTCTATTGTTTGTTTTGAAGCAAACCTTCGCGAACATTAATCTTTTTTAGATTTTAGTTCTAACTAAGGCTGGTAGAGGGCGCTATGTAATAGCTATTTGAGCATAATTTGGCTTCAGAGAACACAGCCAGCTTTAAACAATATAATGTTCTTCCCAGAGCTTAATCCACAAGGGCATTAACCAAATAAAAAGATAACTCTGATCCTTGCAGTTCAACCCTTACATGTTGTGGTCAGTGGAAAATTGACAGGGAGTGCCAATGGGATGCCATAAGAGTCGTGGTCCTAAAGAAGACCAAAGATCTTTATATTCTGCATTATGGATCTAGACAACATAATGTGCAGTGCAAATCATGCTAGCTTACATGTTTTTAATTTTTTTATGTTTTTGTTTTCCTTGAAAGGTTTGTTCCACTTCAGACATGGATGACATATTGCTAGGATATGCCTTCAGTGCATAGGTGCAAGTCCTACCTCTGGGACCCACACATATATAGGGAAAGAGCCATGAAACCTTTTGGATTGGAACAGATAAGAGATTGGGACTCTCACATTGAAATCAATGGGTGTTGTGAGTACAGTTGAGTACTAGTGATATGCCATCAATGTCTGAAGTAGGACAACTCCTTTAGTCCCTCAAGTATCACTTTTTGACATTGTTTTCTTACTCCCTTAAAGAATGCCAAAACAGCAGCACTTTTTTTAATCTGTACGATAACAGCTACTTGGCGGAGCATTCAACTATAGTTTGGGTGTATTTATCTTCTTTTGCTAGCCCTATCATATATGTTTATGGGGTCCCACAGCAAAATGGGATGGGCCCTTTACACCGAATGACAAGACACTGAAACAGCAGCATGTCACAATTACTAAAGGTATAAATAATAGCACTCTGTATCAGAGGCCCCAAATAGAAGTGCCAGATAGCAGAAAGCTACCAAATTGTTATTCTCTACAAAAATGTACAATGTTCTTACACCTGAGTGGGCTCTACCAAGGTTGCTTGAGACGGGGGAGGGGATCTCCCCGAAACGTCGCGATGGGCATGCAGATCGACTGATTGTGAACTGCCTGGATGCTCTGTAACTCCTCGCTAGCCCTTGTATAGGGCAGAAAAACCTGCTACTACATGCCTTACAGTTAACCCGTACAGTGTTGTTCACATGGATATGGACTTTCCGACTGCATAAGCTTTTTGCTGGGTTCCTCATGGAACTGAACTTTCAACACTGAGTGAGAGGTGGATTTCAGCAAGTATATATATATCCCGTTTTATACTATCAAGTTATGATGATTTTATTAGTATGTTGATGCAAATAAAAATGTTTGATGTTTTCAAAGAAATTTTGTGAAGGTGGCCCATAGACTATTTGAAGTACGTGTTGAATAGGTGTGGAGACCTATTTTTGGAGCCAACCAGGGATATATATAAATATAAGTGGTACATTATGCTATTTAGGAACTGCCTTACTAGAGTATGTCATTTATAAAAATAGCCATCATAGAATGACGAAAAAAAATATTTTAGGTGTTTTATTAGAAAATATATTTGAGTGTGAAGACATTGTATTTTTACTTTATAAATATAAACGGCCAATATTGCTAGAAAAGAAAAAAAAGGCAACACATATGGTTTACGTGAAAATGGTTAAAAAAAAAGCAAAGGCCTATTTGTTACAAAAAGAAAGTGCAAAAGTCACTTGATTAACAAAACTAAATACAAAAATAAATATAAAAAGTTAAAAAATTATAGTTGTTTGACCAGGACATATGAAAAATCTGAAAAATTGTGCTGCTCATTGAGGTCTACATTACATCCAATGGGAAATGGTTAATGTACAGTTTTTGGGGTTAACTTTTCAGCAATGCTCCCACTCCGGTAGTGCTCCCAGTGAGACATCACCACTGGAGCGATGTCCTATGCCCCATAGACGTCACTTCTGGTTAACATAACATATGGCCTATGTTATAGGAGCCTTAGCTGATGTCAGATGGGAAGCCGGATTTTGCATCAGAGATGATGCCTCTATGGTTGGGGTATCACGGAATGGTAAATTAACTACTAAAATACATCTAACTTCAATTTAGGATTAGGATCTTTTCACATGGCTTATTTGGATTCTGTTTGGACACTGATTTTTCAGTGCCCAAAACAGCATCAAAACCTCGCCTGAACACGCGGAAGAGGTTTTTGTACAAGGTTTTTGGCAAGGTTTTGGAGGAGGTTTTCAACACTGTTTTTACCCAAACAAATTAATAGACAGGGCAAAAAGCACGTCAAAAATGCGCTGAGGTTTTGGACGAAGTTTTGAAGCTCTCCATTGAGATTTTCAGTGCTGAAAACGCTTCAAGAATTTACATGACACTTCTTTTTCAGCACCCCAAAACAGCTTCCAAAAAGCACCTAATACGCATGTAAAAACCTTATTGTGTGTGAACAACAACGTTGTTTTACATAGGTATCAATGAGAATGAATTGGGGGTGATTTGGAGGCTTTTTTGATGCTGTTTTAGGAACTTAAATGCTCCGAAAACAGTGTCCAATAAGCCGTGTGAACACACCCTTAGGGTCAACTTTTTGCCAACTTTTGCCAAAATTCAATTCTGGCTTACTTGAATCCATTAGCTGAGATCAGATTGAACTTGACATTGACCTGAATCTGAAGTTCCTCACTAATCAAGTCTAATGAATGGAAGAGGCAGGGCCAGCTGTTGGACACTGGGAAATCTAGAGTACAAAAGAGAAAGGAATGGAGGAATCTCTCAGTAAAGTTTCTTTGAAATGTGTTTTTTTTACAGTGCCATACTTGTCAACATTTAAACACCTCCTATGCTGTTCAGAAATCAAGCTGTGACTGGCCCATAGGGAAATAGAGGAAGCCCTCAGTGGGCTCCTTGGCATGATGAAACCCTGGGTAGAGTGTGCCGTCAGGCTAGCTCCACACAGCAAAGTGAAAAAACAGTCCAAAATCTAACACCACCGTTTTTTATGCAGTTTTTGGTCAAATTTTGGATTCCTTGTGGGCCAGTACATTGGAGCTGCGGGAATGCAACGTCGGTTCCACGACATATAGAACATGTTCTATATTCCACCAGTTGTTTTTTGGATTAGGAAAACCTCAGTAAAAAATCTGTGCTATTTAGACTACAGCATGGATTTTCTATTGAGAGCTACACAACATGGGTTATGGTCATTTTTTCAGTGGATTCAAAATACTGAATTTGCTGAAAAAAACTACCAAAATCCTGTGCTGTGTAGACCTTGCCTTAAACTACCCCCTAAAAGTTAGGGCTATTTGGCTTTTGGTAGAAATTCTTGAATATTTTTCAAAAATAATTAAATGAGACCATCTCTTACCTTTAGATGCACATGTCCAACTGTTCAATGTTTCATTAATTTTTGCACAACTTGCTGATCTCAAGGAGCTTAATGGCAAAATTCACAACAGGTGTTTGATCCCTGAATTGCCCAATAAATTTAGGGACTCAATTTGAAATGGTATTTAAAGAGTCTCTCATTATACTGTTCACATTTTGAACATCATGAAGACCAACAAAACACCTTACAATTGATCAACAGTACCACAGGCCATGTGAGGCTTTCAAGCAGAATGTTCTCAGATTGAAGGGGCACACTGAAGCTTAGAGTTAGTGTTGAGACGATTGCATTGGGCTATCGAGATCGATCATAGTCGATAGGGGTCGGCGCTATCGATGAGGTTTTTCGTTAGTGGAGCATCGAATTATGCGCGTTACCATTTAAAGTCTATGGGAGAGCAACATACACCTTCCTTAATTACACCTCAAACAAGCTGGTGAAGCTGAAATTAACATCCACCAAACTGTCAATATGGATACGTCTAAATCTTAGGCAACACCTTAGGTTAATAAAGTCACAGGAAAAAAAAAGTCACAGACATGTACTATCCCTGTCTTGACCACAGGCCTGACCCTAAAACCATGCATCACCCACAAATTAAAAAAGTTGCCAGAAGGCAGTAAGATTTGAAACCGATCATGTTACTTGAACTGGACATTGAATATCCCTGTCCTGGAACGGCAGGCATGAAGCCCAAACCTGCATGACCCCCACATTTAAAGAGTGCGCACAAAAGGTGTCTTTCAAAACCACCATTTAGTTTTCACTGGACATTGACTTTACCTGTCCTAGGGCCCGCTGAGCCCCCAACCTGCTGAACCCCCACATTTAAAAAGTGCCGGAAAAAGGAGTCTTTCAAACCCCATTTTAGTTTCACTGGACATTGGACTAATACCTGTCAGGGGCCACAGCTTGAGCCAAACCTGCATGACCCCCACATTTAAAAAGTGCCGGGAAAAAGGAGTCTTTCAACCACCATTTTAGTTTCACCTGGACATTGACTATACCTGTCTGGGCCACAGGCATGACCCAGGGCCGGAGTTACAGTGGGTGCGGTGAAAGCCCAGGCTGCATCCGTTCATCTATTAACACGTCAGGTTAAATGCCCCTGATAGACGCAGCAACGAAAACTGTCCGTGCTGAAGCAGAGTGCGGAAGCGGAAGTAGTGAGAACTCCTGCTTCCTATGTACACAGGTAAATAACATGGTAGCGCTTGCCCCTCGTTATGAGTGTGGACCAATTGAGCTTCACTTGGAAATACATGCGCATGGTTAACGAACTCTGTTACACCCAGGTGCCCTTTATCTGTGGCATTCTTTTTCTCATTTTTACTCAAAGTGCTGGAGGAAATGGGTCTCTGTACTTTGTTTCTGTCTGTGACTCATACTCCATGTTCTCTGAAATAACCTACACTCTGGTCAAGTTTTCCTGTTAACATCCCTTGTACAACTTCAAGGGCAATTTTTTTAAACAGCTATTTTGACATGCAAGTTTTTTTAGTAATTTAAATTCTACAAAACACATTTTTTAAAATAGGATGGAATCCCACATGTCTTTTGTTTCTTTTTTTTCATTGTATTTAAATGGAGTTGTCTCAATACAGGGATTTTTAGATTTTTTAATGATCTTGCAAAAACAAGTCATTTTGCAATATGTGTACATTAACAGTGTCCTACCTATTCTGTTTCTGGACAGCACCATCACCCTTGAGCCACTCTTGACATTTGTGCAGAACAAATGTCTGTTAGAAACAAAACATTTTTTAGAATGGACCTGTAGTTATAGCTGCATGTCACAGCAAAATGACCCCAAAAATTCAAAGCATGGACCTTGAGCCACTTTGGTCAATTGTGAAGAAAAATGTCTGTTAGATACAACATTTTTTCGAATAGGACCTGTTGTATAGCTGCATGTCACAGCAAAATGCCCCCAAAAATTCAAAGCATGACCCTTGAGCCACTTTGGTCAATTGTGAAGAACAAAATGTCTGTTAAAAAACATTTTTAGTATAGGACCTGTAGTATAGCTGCACTGTCACAGCAAAATGACCCCAAAAATTCAAAGCATGACCTTGAGCACACTTTGGTCAATTGTGAAGAACAAATGTCTGTTAGAAACAACATTTTTAGAATAGTGACATGTAGTCTAGCTGCATGTCCAGCAAATTGCCCCAAAATTCAAAAAAAGCATTGCCCTTGAGCCACTTTGGGTCAATTGGTGAAGTACAAATGTCTGTTAGAAAACAACATTTTTAAGAATAGGACCTGTAGTATAGCTGCAATGTCACAGCAATATGCCCCCAAAAATTCAAAGCATGGACCCCTTGAGCCACTTTGGTCAAATTGTGAAGAAATCAATGTCTGTTAGAAACAACATTTTTAGAATAGGACCTGTAGTATAGCTGATGTCTCAGCCAAAATGACCCCCAAAATTCTAAGAATGACCCTTGAGCCACTTTGGTCAATTGTGAAGAACAAATGTCTGTTAGAAACAACATTTTTAGGAATAGGACATGTAGGTTATAGCTGCATGTCACAGCAAATGCCCCCAAAAAATTCAAAGATGCCCTTGAGCCACTTTGGTCAATTGTGAAGAACAAATGTCTGTTAGAATACAAACATTTTTTTATAATAGGATCTGTAGTATTGTGCATTTCAAAGTGCATGACCCAAAAATTATTAAAAATGACTTTCTCAGCACTGTTAAAAATTGTGAGGGAAAATTGCCACTTGAAGCCCATTTATATTCCAAAGGACCATAATTATAGCCTGTATCTCACAGCACACATGACCCAAAAAATTATTAAATAATGATTCTAGCCACTATTAAAAAATTGTGCAGGGAGAAATGCCACTTAGAAGTCACATTTCGTGTTCCAAAGGCCATGATTACTTGTGTATCTACAGCAACTGACCTCAAAACCATTGACAATGCGAAAACTTCTTAAGATAAAGTGAGTAAATGGAATACGGTGTTGTCATGGTAATCTTGCTGTCTTTTACAGTCTCCTCACTGACACAAACCATCAAAATGAACTGTTGGGAAAAGAGAATAAAAATTGCAGTAAGAAATGATCATTTTTAAAAAAAAGTTTTCAAGAGGACCATTTCAGTTTGAAAAAGGAATGTGAAGTAGGACAGGTCAACTAATCGGTGACCTCGGGCAATTGGGGCCACAAAACATCATCAGAGATCATGCCTGATTAATCTTGATGAAAGTCATAGATCCACATTATCTGTGGAAAGCCGGAATGCTTTGTCTGTAATGACTCCTCCAGCCGGTGCTGAAGGTCCGCCTCAGATTGACGCTGGCTGCTGGGCAGGACAACACCTATATGGCGTGACGAGCCAGCTCGGGCCATTCGTCCATTATGGATACCCAGAAGTCTATTGGGGTCCGGAAACATGCAAAAACTCGGTGTTGAGACGCAGATAGTCGTGCCCCACCCCCCACCATGGATCTTAAGCTGATTCTGGTGTGTTGGATGTGTGCACTGCATTATGCCGGATGGTGAGGTGGTAAACAAAGATTGCCAGAGGTCACCATTTAGGATATCTGCCACCTTGCCTGCGCTGCGCTAGCTACTTGGCACTTACTGCTATCACGTCGCTGATGTTGGTTCCACCGTGACATTTGGGGAACGTGAAGCAGACGACAAACAGATGTTCTCCTGTTTGATCAATCAGCAAGGGTCTCCATTTCCTGCATTTTTAATCTCTATTTGGAGTGGGTGGAAGGAAAGTGTGATTTTTGTTTTGTACCGGGGACCAGGAGGGTGGCCACCCAGTAACTGTTGTTCTTTTGATGGCCTTAATGCGAGGATCATGTTGGAGGGAAATGGGCATCCAAGCCATCCTGTGAGAGATGGAGCCTGCATTTTCACAAGCTCTGGGTTCGTGGGGCACTAGCAAACTGATCTTCCTCATCTTCCTCCTCCTCCTCAAAGTCGCGCCAAACTATTTCCAAGTCATGGACGTCTGTAACATCGGGTTCAAGGACAACCACCACCTCCTCCTCCTCCGCTGCCTCCGGAACAGCTTCAACACAGCCTGGATTGCTAGAGATGATGCACCCTGAGAGATGATGCGCCACCTTGCACTAGCTCTTGGACCCCGAAACCAACCTGACCTAATGAAGACCGATGAATTGTGAAACTGTCGGGCCTTGTGTAGATTTGACGGTGAGAAAGGCTCGTGGTCCGAATCTGTGGTCCGTCTCCTCCTCCGTCGCTGGGCGGGACCTGTTGTTTCAGATGTCCAACGATCGTTCCAGAACTAAGATCACCACAAATGCTCATGCTGACAAGGGCATTGTCCGCACTGACCATTTTTGGTGGCTTCTTCAAAAATGGCAAGGATGTGCAGAGCTCTTTCACCTGCCTCCACTCTCGGTGGGTTCAAACACCCCGGGTCCGTACCGCTGCTTGTCAGGCCATGTGTCACTTCGTCCTGCGTAATGGCAATTGCGCTGCTGCCCACAATCGCTGGAGCATGTGGAGGGTGGAATTCCAGCGTGTTGCCACGTCATCAATGAGAACGGTTGGCGGGGGGGCCGAAGCTGACGCTGCAACGCAGCCAGGGGGATGAAGCAGGGTTCGACGGCGGAAGTGCGAACTCAGGACTCGAGCCTTCTTAAGCAGGCAGTCCAGACCGGGTAGCTCTTTAGAAATTTCTGGACGGACAAGGTTCATGACATGTGCCAGGCAAGGGATGTGGCTCCAGCATACCGATCTTAAGGGCGGCAAGCAGATTTCGCCCGTTATGCACACCACCTTGCCTGGCACAAGGTTTCTTGTCACCCAGACCAGCGCTCGGTCTCGTTGCTTAGGAGCCGTCCACAGCTTCCTGACCTGTGTGTGGACGGTCTCCAAGGGCAGATTAAATTTCAACACGGACTGGTAGTCTCTGGGCACGTGATGCCACCAAGCGGGACCTTGGGGGAAAAGAGCGCTGCACCATCCTGCAGTTTTGAAGAGCGTGCGCCCGTGCCTGAAAGACACCGTCACCCCAAGTGACATCCACCTGCTCACCCAGTGAGCTGTCATGAGAATATAGCGGACCTTGGGCCAGTGGCTTCCCTAGTCCATGTGTCGGGTGGTGAGAATGGCTTTTCCGGACACAGATGCAGACCAACAGCGCTTGAAATTTTAGATGACACGTGGCTGGCCAGGTGCAGGGACGGCTTTTCCTGGCAAAGAAATGCCTGCTCGGCATTGGTATTGGGGGGCAGGCGAGGGGCCATGACGTGGCGGGAACCATCTGTGTCCACCAGAGGAAAGGCAACATTTCCAAGGCCAAAAGCCTGGACTATTGCCGACATTAGGGATTTTGGCTTTGGGATGGTTGGGTTTAATGTGTTTCTTCTGTTCCCAAACCGGAAAGGACAGAAGGCTGGCTGCTGATCTAGGCCGCTGTACTGCGTGCAGGTCGTCACGCTGGCAGAAGGTGAAGGGGAAGGATGGCGTCTCTGGTGGTGCTGGTGGTACTCGGGGACGGTGGAGGCTGAAGCGGAGGCTGATCCTGATCATGAACTCTGAGAGGACCATGGGCAGGGGAACGCTTGGTGGTGGCGGAGGCGGAGGAGGGGGGAGACAGAGGGTGTGGGACATGGTTGGAGGCCCGGCGTCGGTCTGCCCTTTTTGGCCAAAGTGAGCCCACCATTTCAACTCATGCATTCGTGCATGTGACTAGACATGTTGGTGGTGTTTAACCACTTAGGTTCTTGCTCTCCTTATGCGTTACGGCAAGGCGGCATATGACATCGCTGGGTGAATCAGAGGCTTGCTCAAAGAAGGGCCCAGGGCTTGAGAGGTCCTGGGACCCTTTTGGACGGCCGATAGCGAGGAGCCGGGTTAGCGATGACCGTGGCTGGCGGACATTCATATCAGCGGACTTCTGCGACCGCCTCTCCCTTTTTGTGGCGGGACCGTATTGACACTACCCCATCGTCTGCCTCCTCGGCCACTGATGAAGCGGTCGCAAGCAATTCTGGGGAAAAGACAGGATGGATCCGCAATGTCGTCATCATCATATCATCAACACAGGTGACTTGGTCGTCTGACTTTTCTGCAACCGAAGCTGCGGGCTACATGCAAGGGGCCACTGCAAGGCGTTGCGAACGCCCGGGATTTTTGCGGATTGACCGGCTTCCTTCACCTCCTCTTGGATCAGTAACTGGGCGTCAGAGCAGACTAAATCATCCTCTTGATCTTTTAACATGCCTTCTGACCCCAACCGCATTTTGTCATCAAAGAGGTCTTCAGACAATGGATTATCCACAGTGGTGGGTACACGAGTTGACATTTGGGCTGCTTCATGTTGGACGGATGCTGATGATGCTGATGACGACATTTGTGGCCGTGACTGGGAGGACGAGGAGGTAAGACTGCTAGATGCAGGTTGCATTAACCACTGAAGGACAGATTGGCGACGATGTTCGTTACTTAGATTCACAGGGCCCTGACCCAGCGATGACAGGCCTGACGGTCCTGCAACTGACGATCCGCTGGCATGCGTGTTGTCGCCAGCACTGGAAGGAGCACCTTCTCTCGTACCTCTACCTCCATGTGCTACCCCCCTCTTTGCTCGCTTACCACCTGCATTTCGCTCCATGTCCAGAAATATAAAAATTTGAGAAGGTATGGAATAGTTTTGGAAAGTCTCTTATTAAAAGACGGCAAATCACAGCTATTCTCAAATCCCTCTAATCAAAACAAAATTGCTGGATTCAAATTTAACTGCAAGGTGTCTATCAACAAATCTGGACTGGGCAAAATTCCAAAAAACACGTATCTGTTATGTTTTGGTATAATAAATGGTATTTTTTGCACCTTTCAATTCACCTGTGGTGAATATAGAATTGCTGTTTTAAGATTTACGTAGATGCTGCGTCAATGAACAGTACTGGGTGCGCAAAAGTCAAAAAACACGTAACTGTTATGTTTTCGTATAATACACGGTATTTTTTGCACCTTTCAATTCACCTGTGGTGAATATAGAATTGCTGTTTTAAGATTTACGTAGATGCTGCGTCAATGAACAGTACTGGGTGCGCAAAAGTCAAAAAACACGTAACTGTTATGTTTTGATATAATAAACTGTATTTTTTGCACCTTTCAATTCACCTGTGGTGAATATAGAATTGCTGTTTTAAGATTTTAGTAGATGCTGCGTCAATGAACAGTACTGGGTGCGCAAAAGTCAAAAAACACGTAACTGTTATGTTTTGATATAATAAACTGTATTTTTTGCACCTTTCAATTCACCTGTGAGTGGAATATAGAATTGCTGTTTTAAGATTTAATAGATGCTGCGTCAATGAAACAGTACTGGGTGGCAAAAGTCACAAAAAACACGTATCTGTTATGTTTTCGTATAATACACGGTATTTTTTGCTACCTTTCATTGCACCTGTGGTGATATAGAATTGTGTTTTAAGATTTACGTTGAGTTGCTGTCGTCAATGAACAGTTACTGGGTGCGCAAAAAGTCAAAAAACACACGTATTCTGGTTATGTTTTCGTAGATAATACACGGTATTTTTTGCACTTTCAATTCAACGTGGTGGAATATAGAATTGCTGTTTTAAGATTTACGTAGAGATGCTGCGTACATATGAACAGTACTGGTGCGCAAAAGTCAAAAAACACGATCTGTTATGTTTTCGGTATAATACACGGTATTTTTTGCACTTTCAATTCACCTTGTGGGTCGAATTATAGAATTGCTGTTTTAAGATTTACGTAAGATGCTGCGTCAATGACTGTACTGGTGTATGCGCAAAAGTCAAAAAAACACGTAAACGGTTATGTTTTCGTACGGATACACGGTTATTTTTGGCAACAAACACCTGTGCTGAGTTGCTGAACTACAAGATTGCTGGATGTAATTTTAAGTGGCAAGGTTGAAATATAAACAGTCACAGGTTGTAATGGGTAAAATTTGAAAACACCTATCGCGAGTACCCGTTAAGAACTGCTGAAATGTATACTTGATAATAAAAGTGGAGTTTTGCAGCCTAACAAAGCTGACCTGCAGTTACTAGAAATGATGTTTACCAAGTATAAGTTCAGACTGCCCCAAATCCAGGAAATACTTCAATAGCAAACTGTTAATAATAAAGGTTATTTCCACTACATAATCTACACTAAGTCTTGGTGACTTTATCAATGTTCTTTAATAGATAGAGCTTTGTCTGTGTTCGCCCTGCGGGAGGCCCCCCCCCCGCTCCCTCCGCCGTGGGACTTTACACGGTAGATCTTGCTTTAAATTCTCTAGCTAACTACATAAATTCTTCAAATCTCTAATATAACTAAATTGGGAAGGATCACAGCTAATTGCCAGAGGTTTCTCTGTGCAGAAGAAATAGACTAATTTCGCCATGTGCTGTTGTGCCACAGGCAGAGCGCACGTTCTTTCCTCGATGAGACGCTGAGGAGACAGCTGAGGCTGAAACAGGAAACGCTGTCTTATGTAAAACGAGGTCAGTGATTTTTCCAGCCAATCGCAACCATACACATCCAGTCATGACGTGCCACACACATATCACCCTGTCTCTATTCTATAATCTGATTTGCTGCCGCCAAAATGTACAGGAAGCGCCGAAATAGGCGCGATCTGAATAGATGATGCTCAGATTTTAAGCTTAATTATCGCATGATCTGGAAAATTCGATCACTATAAAAACCTTGCCGATTTCAACTTTGTCGATAAAAATCGCTCAACACTAGTCGTCACTATCTGTTCCGGTCACTGCCCATTCTGTGTACCTCTAACACATTGAGTGCTCACCCCTGTTTCAATGCAAAACCTGGTAGGAATCAAGAGATTTTTAGATACTTTCATTGCCAATCAGCAAGTCCTCACTTTTTAGCAGGGACAGCACACTTGCTCATGAATTTCTAGTTAGCTCAGCATATGGCTTCATACAGTCTCCATTGCTACCAAAGTGGCAACAAGAGTGCACACTCTTTGGTGGGAACCTGCCAGTAGGATGTGATCACTAATATTATGCCCACAAGATGGTGAAGTAACATACTGTATGCCATTTATAGGCTCCTACTACTTAAATACCAGGAGTATGGCAGTAATTATCTGCTGATATGATGCCAACCCACCAACATTACAGAGAACCGAATAAATACAATACATATGCAATTCAAATACATAATCCTGGACACCACTCTTATTGGTTACTACTGTCCATAGCCTCTTCCTTGTAGTACTGAGTATAGCAACCTGCATATAAGTATGGCTGGGCCTGGTACTGCAGGTCAATCAAAAGGGTAGGACCCCCACTGATTAAAAATATATGGCCTATCCTACGGCCAATGTGGTACCATGGAAAACCCCTTTAAAAACAATTAGTCTCCGTGCCAAATTTCATAGAAAGGTTTATAGATATTTGTTCATTCATTTCCTAGGTCCATGCACCCACAACCTCAGTCCTTATGCACCCACAACCCTTAGTACTTAGTAGAACAAAACAAGGTCATTTACCTGAAATCCCCTTTAATTAACTGAATCACTACAAGAATGAACTAAAGTCTACTCACTATAACCTTTGACTATTCTTAGGTCGACATAGTTTCAGTAGTAGAAAGGCAGCCCTGATTCACTTTATACTGTACGAGTTATGCTGTTCCAAAGAGGCAGAGTTCACTGGGCCTTGCGTGCATGTCTTTTAGGGGTCTGTTAAGAAGGAAATACATGGACAGAAATTGTGCTTTAAAGATATTAAGCTTTCCTTTTATGATAGAGGTTACGCTATTTGTGCTTCTTCTATGAAGTGAACACCTTGTCCTCAGCTATGCCATTCAATTCATCTCTCCACCTCACATATCTTCCCGTATGTTCCTCTGGTCAGCACTTCTTTAGCTCAACACCAGAAAGATAAGGGCCAATTAAGAAAACAGAATTGAGAGGGATGAAAAGAAAAGGTGAGGCTGCTTTGAGGAACATAAAATGAAACAAATCAAGTCCGGAGGATGAGCAGTGTGTGGCAGGATTTGTGATCCTCCTGAGGCCCGGTGTCCATTTTTATTTTGATGAAATGTCAGATGTGAAAACGACACAGACTTTTACCTTCCAGTCATTAGGACACAGCTTAACTCTTATCCGCCTATTGGCACTGCTTCTAATAGATGGCATATGCAGATGTTCTGCTTTATTCATTAGAGGGCTTTTTACTCTCTTTAATCTTGTCATATTGCGGGCTATGGCACATGTCTACTAAATGCCAGCAAACGAATCCTATGAATGTAATAACAGAATTAATGCATTGAAGAGTGGAGGCAATTGTCAGTAGTAGATTGCATTCTAAATTGTTGATCTCCACAAATACATCATTAAAAGTTGAATTAGCAACACCAATTATGACTGAGATTTATGAATACGCTTAAAAAGTCTTTGCCTCTAGATTAGGGACTGTTACCTATTTCTTAAAAAATATGGTTCAAAAAGGTTCGGCACAGTCTAGAATAAAATTCTTCAATTTTATTTCTTATCCAAATTTAAAAAATAGCATATAATGTACATAAGTGCAGGTAAAAAACTGCTAGTGTCTACACTTATTTGTTTTGGGCCACAAAATGCCCTTGTTCACAGTATATCAATCTCCTCACAACAGTGAATTTTAAAAGCAAACCTGCCTTCATAGCTCCACCCAATCCAGGGTGATACTCCAATTTGTTAATCCTTAATGTTAATGCAAATACAAAACTACCTATGGGAAAAGTTTTGGGGAACTTGAAAAGGGGTTATATATGAGGTTGTTTCTAAAATGTAACTCCTTTGGATATCTAGGAAAGAAAAAGGGTTTGCTCACCTGCTCACCTCCTTTGGGTATCTGGTATCTAAATTTAAGATCCAAAATGATTCTCTATTGCATACTTTATGTTTACAATTCCTTCCTCTTTTTGGTTTGAATACACGTTCTAGTCCATAAAAGGAAAATACTTTAAATCCCCATTATGCTTTTCTATAAAGTGTTTTTCTGTCCCTAAAGAGTTTATCTGTTTATTCTTTAGGGCCATTATATATTCAGAAATTCTTAATTTTACGTATTGTGCAACCCACGTATGTTAACGGACATTGTCCACATTCTATAGCATATACTATATGTTCGGTATATAATTTATATAGCTGTATATATTGAATTTATCTTTTTTATCACTGTTCCAAAACATAGACTTTTTTGGGATAAAATGGCACATACAGGGAAAAAAATATTATTTGATCTCTTGCTGATTTTATAAGTTTGGCCACTGACAAAGACATGAAAACTCTATAATATTAAGGGTAGGTTATTTTTAACATTGAGAGATAGAATATCAAAAATAAAATCCAGAAAATCACATTGTATAATGTATATAATGAATTTGTATTTTGCAGAGAGAAATAAGTATTTGATACCTACCAACCATTATGGGCACCGTTCACACAGGCCTTATCTCTTGCCGCGGATTGCGCTGCAGTTCGGCGCACAATCCGCGGCAAGCAATTTCGGTAATCCAATGCGCTCTCATTAGAGAACAGTGGATTCCGTAGTCCTCCCGTCGGCAAATCCGCGCGGGGGACGAAAGTGACATGGCACAATATTACACGCGACGCGGACGCCGCCGTAAAACAATGCTTTTGTCTATGGGAGCCGGGGAGCGGCGCCCCCGCGCGCTCACGGACCCGCCCCGTCGCGCCCCTTATTCAGGCGTATTTGTGCACGCTCAAGTACGGCGCACAATCCGTCGGAATAAGCCGTGTGAAAACAGGGGCCTAAGAGTTCTGGCTTCCTACAGACCCGTTTGACACTCCTAATCAACCTGCATTTACAGACAGCTGTCTTAAATAGTCACCTTATAAAAAAAAATCTGTCCACAGACTCAATGTAATCATCTGACTCTAACCTACTACTAACATGGACAGACCAATTGAGCTTTATAAGCTGCCAGGGACAAGATCATAGACCTGCACAAAGCTTGGATGGTCTAAAAACCCTAAGTAAGATGCTGGGTGAGAAGGAGACAACTATTGTATGCAATGGTAGAAAATGGGAAAGAAATACAATGACTGTCAATTGACATTGATTTGGGGCACCATGCACAAAATCCTCACCTCAGGTGGTTATCCTTGATCATGAGGAAGGTTGAGAGATCAGCACTAAAACTTATTAATGTTTCAAGGAAGCTGTGTTCGACCACAGTCATATCAAATAAACATGGTAAAACATTATTCCATAATGGTTTAAAATACTGCAGTGCCAGCAAGACCCTCTGCTACAACGAGGGATACATGTGCAGGCCTGGCTGAAGTTTGCCAATGGAACACCTGGATGATTCTTGATGTTTGGGAGAAGGTCTGCTGTTGGTCAGATGAGGACAAAATTTGAGCTCTTTTGCATTAATCAACTCGCATTCTTTAGAGGAAGAATATTTGCCGCCTATGACCCAAAGACACAATCCCCACTGGCAAGCACGGAGGTGGAAACATTACGTTTTGGGGCTGTTTTTCTGCTAATGATACAGGAATACTACACCGCATCAATGTGAGAATGGATGGAGCCCTGTACCGTTAAATCCTGAGTGACAACCTCCTTCCCTCCACCAGGACATTAACAATGGGTCATGGCTGTGTCTTCCAGACAATGACCCAAAACATGCAGTCAAGGCAACAAAGGAGTGGCTCAAAAAGAAGCACATTAAGGTAATGGAATGGCCTAGCCAGTCTCCAGACTCCAGTGTCATGTCTTTGTCAGTGGACAAACTTACACAATCAGCAAGGGATCAAATAATTATTTACTTCACTGTATTGCCACATGTTCCTCCATAAAGGAACCATCCTTTTTGACTAAGCCGTATTTTTTTCTTTTGGGGGACGCAATGACACATATTGGGTGATAAAGGGCAACATGTATGATTTATGGCTCTTAGACGCCAATTTTTAAGTGCATTATAATAGTGTAGAATGTGCCTGGATTTATTAACACGGTCTACTGCGGGTCATAAATCAGGTGCATTCTGGTGCAGAAAGAACACTTCTGGCTCAGGTAAACCACTGTTCCAGTAGTAATGCACCTCGATTTTGCTGTATGAAACTCTAAATTGTAGATTTGTTACAAGCTCCCCTATTGCGCCTAATGCTTCCTGTCACCCCTCGAAATCAGGCACATTACAAAGTGCTCTGTAATGTGCATGATATTGGCATGTGGGAGTTTTAAAAATATAGTGAATGGACCTAGATCTCAGGCTGAAAAGATGCCAGACTTTTGGCGCATCCCGTTCATGTCCCTTAAAGTGCAATTGTGTTTAGCTATACAGGATGCTTCATTTTCTATAATTTTTGCTAAAGTTTCTTCTTGTGTTAATAATAAGATATGTTTATAAAAAATGTTTTTTACTTCCTTAAAATTATTACTATATTTAATAAAAAAAAAAATAAATAACTAAGAAATAAATCCAGTGGAGATAGATAAAATACATTTTTTAATAAATTTGTTGCAGCAGTGACTGCCCATGTACCTCACAATGAAATCTAAGCAGCCATGAGCCTGTGTAGATTTCCATTGTAATTTACCCCAGGTTCTGGCATAAATGATAAGGAATCCCTCTGCCACTAACTCCCACAAGAAATATTGCCATAGGCAGTGCAAAAGTGACAAAGTCACAAAAATATGGTACTTTTTTCTGCTGCTAAAAGAGTGTTCTCATTAGTGTTTTTCAGAAGGGCAGCTATTAGCTCGCTACGAGCGGACTGTCTCAAACAATGAGGTGGGAGGTGCTTGTGGCTGTTCTCCCTATTCATTTCCATGACAGTTTTGAACATATCACACCTTCTTGGCTTTATTACAAAATCCTATAAAAATGAATGAGAAGAATGGTTGTAAGCGCCACCCTACTCATTCTCTTAGACAGTCAGCTGTTAGTCAGCAATAAGCCATCTTGCATCACTGAAAAGCACTAGTAGGAACACCCTTTTAAGTGGTAGAAAAAATCATATAGTTATCCTCAAAGTGCATGGAGTTGTATGTAGTGCAACCATTATTATATAGATTCTCATTCATTATAATGGGCACTATACAATCCAATATAAGTGTGGTCAGCCACAACTTTTCCTGCTGAGAGCAATTGATCATACTATACTGATGAGGGGCTACAGTTGTATGCAGATTTGAGAATTAAAGATCCAGATCTAAACTAGAACTAGATTAACCTCCTGCCCTTTTCTACAGTGAGATCTACAGTAACTCTTGAAAACAAGTTGTGGATCTAACCAGTTAAAGAGGACTTGTGTCATCTCCTGACATAACAAATATAGTAAATCTATGTGTTTCCCATCAAATAATGATTCTAGATCACCTTTTCTTATAACTCTGTGTTGTGCTGTCATTGCTTTTAAAATGTTTTACATTAGGACGCTCAACTAGGTTGTTACACTCACTATTGATAATGACTGGTGTGTCTCTGTACACTCTGATTCTATCAGTCCTGGTTAGACAATGTCCTTGCTGATTAAAGGGGTTTAACCACAAAAGACAATGATGAGATATCTCTAGAATTTGCCATCATTGCCTGATAGGTGCAGGTCCCAGAGGTGGGACCAGCACCTATCTCATGAACGGGCCCTTGAAATTCACCGCACTGACTGGAGAGTTGGGGCCCATTCCTGAGATAGGTGAGCTGAAAGCTATTTATGTTTCTGTTCAAGAGATAGATGCAGGTCTCACCTCTGGGACCAAACCTATCAGGCAATGATGGTGTATCCTACCAATATACCATTATTTTCAATCGTGGTAAAACCCGTTTAATCAGGAGAAATAATAGGTCCTCTTTAGGTTTTAATTCTCAAAACCTCGCCTTACATGGGTTACAAATATTTCATCCTGGCTCTATCTTATATTATTCCTTGCAGATGGTCAGCATAAATAGTATAGACAAGTACATTGAAAAGGGTATTCTTACCACATTTAAACATGTAGGTGCACAGGTGACCACAGACCATAACCAAATACATTGCTTTTCTCATATTGTTTTCCCTCGAGGCTAGAGCAGGTCTTATCTTTTGCTTGTGTACACAAGCTTTGATAGGTTACTGACCACCTCTCTCTGCTCTTGCAACCCTTGACATAATGGTGATGACACTAATTACTGTATCATATGAGCAGGACAGGAGCTTTCTTACAGATCAACTTTAACCCTTTAGAGATATGTAGCCATGTGCACTGCTGTGAATAACACTCTATTACCAATGTCCCTCTAACAGGCTCAGCTAGGAATAGCAAAGTCGAAATGTCAGTCACTTCTTTTGAACCACCCACAACCTGAACAAGTATTTTGAACCTGATGCTTAATGTGAAGAGCAGACTATCAAAACAATAGAGATCACTCATCCATGCACGATATTGTGGGAAATATTGTACTTGTAAACAGGGATAGAAAATAACCTCACAAGAGGATTATGCTGTGGACTAACATGATTTGTACTCCAATTATATTGTTGGTTATATCTGCTACCTGAAGTAGCTTGCAGCACAGAATATATTCTTGTACCAGAAGTAAATTATGTATATGTGATTCTCAAATGCTTATAAATAAACCAAGCTACATCCAAATTAATCTCTGTCTAGCATCAGAAAAATGCTAGACAATGTAAGGGAAAAGGAGGAAACGCTGCAGAATATCTCTCCCTATCTATGTCTTTGTGAGATTCATGCTGTGAGAGAGGGAGAGAGGAGCAGCAGGGTGGAGACTAGCTCTCAATCCTCAGAATAGCTCAGAGATCACACCAGTTAGAGTCTGTCTACTCAACACAGTTATAGAGATGAATATTGACAGAAATCATGCAAGACCATATATGCAAGTCAGACACATCATTCCTGCCAGCACTACATTTTCTGCAAAATCCCGTCACTACTCACCAGTAAAACTATTATGTTAGGTGATAGATTTCGCCAGGCAAGACCTGTATCAGGGCCTTCACCTTCCATGTGCTATTCTCAATATTAGTGTCTTCTTATGGTGTATCAAAGCCCAGGTACAATTGCTACCTCTGGAGACCTGATAGTTACAGTATTGGGTATTAACATCAGGGATCTCCTCCCGATCGTACAATGCCGGTTCGGGTGGAGGAGATGCTACAAATAGAAAAAGCGCAGCTGGAGTCCTTTTAAGAAAATACACTGTAAGACACTATAAGTCAGGTGCTCACCTGGTATAGCTGTACGATTACGGTACAGCACGAGATCTAGTAGTGTTTTATGACAGTGGAATAGAAGATAAGCAGCTGAGCCGATGAGCGCCACGAGGACGCCAGGGTTCGTGAAAACTGAAGAATAGTCCTGGATACCATGGACTAAAATAAAGGAATGGCTTGTAGGAGCGCTACGGGGGAAGAAACACTCTTTAAATTATGAGTGTATTTTTTACAAGAATTTATTTAACAAAGCATTACGCGTTTTGTGGACTACAATCCACTTTCTCAGATGCTTAGTATCAAATGAAAAAAGGGTTACATTTATACACATCTGTATTGAGACCGAGGCTACGTTTGTAGCAGTAGGTAAACAATTTGTTTCATTCATAAAAAGAGAAGCATATGTAAACCAATTTGCTACATCTCAATAATGAAAATATCAATACATAAAAGACTAATAAATACTTCTATATTATAATTACATTAAGAAAAAATTATTAAAATACTATGAATTAAAATAAAAAACACATAAAATTATATATATATATATAAAATATATATATATATATATAACAATATATATATATATATATATATATATATATATATATATATATATATATATATATATATATATATATATATAAAATACATATATGAAAAAATCTGTGTGTAAAATAGAATAAGGAATGTTTATATTTTTCCTATTTGTAATTTAGATGATCGTCTCCTGCACTTCGTTGAGACCATAGGGCTTAAGGGTGTTAATATGATACATCCAGTATATTTCTCTTAAACTCAATTTTTTGTTTCTCTCTGGGATGTAAGAAGGAATTTGCTCTATGGGTTGGATGTTAAAAATGGGGTCTCTTGTATTATGAGCTTCAAATATATGCCTAGGCAAACTGTTAACTGATCTTCCATGCCGTACATCATAACGATGGTTTATGAGTCTCCTAGATAATTTGTTAGTAGTTTTGCCTATATATTGGATCTTGCAGCTACAAGTAATTAAATAAATTACAAAGGAACTAGCACAGGTGAGGTTATCTTTAATTTTAAAAACCTCCCCCCGTGGATGTAGATGTAAATTGGGCACTCGTGACAATTTGATTACAACATTTACAATTATTGTGATTGCATGGGAACGAACCTTTGGGGGCAGATGGAATTTGGGTAGACATATCATCTCTATGCTGTTTTATTCTTGAAGGTGCTAAAGTGTTCTTTAAGGTTTTAGCTCGTCTGTATACAAATTTAGGGCATGAAGGTAATATACCTTTCAGGCCAGGATCTCTAAGTAGGAGACCCAAATGTTTTTTGATGATATTCTGTATTATCATATACTGAGAGGTATGTGTTGTTACAAAACATATATCAAATTTATTTTTCTCTTTAGGTTTAGCTGTTTTTTCCAAATAAGTGGCTTGATTATTAGTTTCCGCTTTTTTCATGGCCCCTTCAAATAATTTTACAGGGTAATTCTTCTGTATAAATTTATTTGTAAGCGCACTAGCTTGTATTTGGAATTCTTGTTCCTCAGTACAATTCTTTTTTATCCTTCTACATTGACCGAAAGGAATGTTTTTAAGCCACTTTTTTTGATGATTCGAGTGAAATGACAAATAGCTGTTAGAGTCAGTTTGTTTAAAATGTGTCTTAGTATTTTAATATTTTTTTCTTAATGTATTTATAATATAGAAGTATTTATAAGTCTTTTATGTATTGATATATTTTTATTATTGCGATGTAGCAAATTGGTTTACATATGCTTTTCTTTTTACGAATGAAACTAATTGTTTACCTACTGCTACAAACGTAGCCTCAGTTCCAATACGGATGTGTATAAATGTAACCTTTTTTTCATTAGAAACTAAGCATCTGAGGAAGTGGATTGTATTCCACAAAACGCGTAATGCTTTGTTAAATAAATTCTTGTAAAAAATACACTCTTATAATTTAAAGAGTGTTTCTTCCCCCGTAGCGCTTCTACAAGCCATTCCTTCATTTTAGTCCATGGTATCCAGGACTATTCTTCAGTATTGGGTATTACTTACAGTAATGGTCAAACCATTCTTCATTAGTACAATGACACCAAACTCATGGACTAGGTTCAATGAAAATAATTATTTCTGCAACAGTATATATAATCTTCCCGGTACTGACCTCAGCATAGCTGTGACTGTTGGGATCACCTGTACATAGAGATACAATTTGCAGAAGCAAAAAATGTGGGCACGTTTTCCAAGAGACATGACATAGCCCAATAGCCAGCTGCTTCATATAACTGTCTGACAATATGGGGATTGATAATAATAATAATAATAATCTTTATTTCTATAGCGCCAACATATTCCGCAGCACTTTACAAATTCAAGGGTAAACATACAGTCATTACACATTAAAAGTACTTACAAATGAGACACAAGGTGTGAGGGCCCTGCTCGTGAGAGCTTACAATCTATTAGGGTGTATGGGTGAAACATACGGTAAGAAGTGCCAAGTTTACACATGGGGCGGCCATGTTTCATAAATAGGGGGTGGTTACACGAAAAATGGATGAACCTGCCACCCAGACTGTACATCTATATACAGATAAGTGCCTGTGAGTGCCCAAGTGCAGTGAGTGTCAGATGTGTGTGATAGCAGTTAGGGATCTTGGTGGGCCAGACCGAGAAGATGTATTTTCAGGGCCCTCTTAAAACTGTGAGGGTTGTGAATGTGCCTGATCGCCCGCGGTAGCATATTCCAGAGAATTGGTGCCGCACGTGTGAAATCTTGTAGGTGGGCATGGGAGGTTCGGATGATTGAGGAATGTAGTCTGATATCATCAGCAGAGCGGAGAGCACGGGTAGGGCGGTAGACAGAGACTAGGGAGGAGATGTAAGGAGGAGCAGCGCTGTGGAGAGCTTTATGGGTGAGAGTGCTGAGTTTATACTGTATCCTGTACTGGATGGGCAACCAGTGCAGTGACTGACACAGGGTAGAGGCATCAGTATAGCGGCTGGAGAGAAAGACAAGCCTGGCTGCTGCATTCTGGACAGATTGTGAGAGGGGAGAGTTTGCAGAGAGGAGACCGATAAGCAAGGAGTTGCAGTATCAAGACGAGAAAGAATAAGAGCAGTAATGAGAGTTTGAGTCGTTTCCACAGTGAGAAATGGACATGATTTTGGAGATATTCTTGAGGTGCATGGTGACAGGAGGGCAAGGGATTGGATATATGGGGCGAAGGACAGATCACAATCAAAAAAAACCCATCGACCGCGGGCCGGCGGCCCCGGAGAAATGTTGGGACCACATACACAACCAGACAACCAGGGGGGGGGGTTGGTTAGTAGATGGCGGAAAGACAAGAAGTTCAGTCTTAGTGAGGTTTAGTTTCAGATGGAGAGAGGACATGATGTCAGAGACAGCGGACAGACAGTCACTGGTGTTTTGTAGCAAGCTGGAGTGATGTCACGGGAGAGGTGTATAATTGGGTGTCATCCGCATAGAGATGGTACTGGAACCCAAACCTACTGATGGTTTGTCCAATGGGGGCTGTGTACAATGAAAAGAGGAGAGGACCTAGAACTGATCCCTGAGGAACCCCAACAGCAAGAGGGAGAGGAGAGGAGGTAGAACCGGAAAATGAGACACTGAAGAAGCGGTCAGAGAGGTAGGACGAGAACCAAGCGAGAGCGGTGTCCTGGAGGCCAATGGTGCTGAGCATGCTGAGGAGAAGTTGGTGATCCACAGTGTCAAATGCTGCAGAGAGATCCAGAAGAAGCAACAATGAGTAGTTACCCTGAGATTTTGCTGTTAGGAGGTCATTTGAGACTTTAACTAAGGCAGTTTCCGTGGAGTGTAGGGTGCGGAAACCTGATTGCAGCGGGTCAAGAAGAGAGTTAGCAGAGAGATAGCGGATTAGGCGAGAGTAGACCAAGCGTTCCAGGAGTTTAGAGATGAAGGGCAGGTTAGAGACTGGTCGGTAGTTGTCAGCACAGGACGGGTCCAGAGCGGGCTTTTTTAGTAAAGGGGTTATGATGGCGTGTTGATGCAGTAAAAGATGCATTAGGTCTCCCAAATACTGATTGATTTGAAAAATGTTTGCTCTTTGCTGTTCTGTGTAATTTTTTGTAATGAAAACTGTTTCAAATGATTACTTCTAGAGCACCTACAGAATGCTTTATATGTTCTTAACACATTTCACACAGTAATTCTTATTACACTCAATCTTCCAGTGTTCAGATCTAAAGATCATCCTGTGTTTTGTGTGAATACCATTCAGGACCATGGCCAGTGCACAATGCATATTTGTGGACTTAGGGCCACATGAAAACTGTCTAGGTCTAAAACTCAATTTGTTGCCCATAGCAAACAATCAGAACGCCCCTCTCATTTCATACAGTGCTCTTGGAAAATGAGAAGAATGCTCTGATTGGCTGCTATGGGCAACAAGGTAAGTTTTAGACCTGGACAGTTTTCACACATGTGGCCCTTCATGTTTAATGGAAATAGAAGGAGTAATTCACATTAACTGGAAATCTCTCAGGAAGGAGAGCAGCATTGGGTAAATTTTATGAAGCGTTGCTAATGAACCCTTATTGTGGGTCTGTCTATCTATCTATCTATCTATCTATCTCTGTCTTATCTGACTGTCTTTTAGTATTTGGGATGCCTTAAACCCAAATTTTTTTTCTCAAGCCCTATCCCTAACCCTTACCTGAGGTTAGGGTTGTTTAAGAGATTTTAGTGGGTTAACTTATCAGTCCAGTTTAGAGAGACTCCAGTTGTAACCTAACTTCTGGTCTAATGTCTTGTCTTACCATAACATAATGCCTATGCTGAAGTAACCGGAAGGGACATCAGCTGTGATATCCAACATCACCCCCAGTTACCATGGATCTATAGTAAAGTAACTAGCAGTGACATTGGACCGGAAGTTAGTCCACAACAGGAGCATCACATCTCCAGACCGGTGAGTTAACATCCTATGGCCCCTTAAACAACCCTTACCTGAACTTAATATTAGGGCTATAATTACAGGCAATTGTTTTGGGTGATTTTTGCAAAAAATCTATTCCAGACAATCGGATCCAAAGCACTCAGTTTCTTGTCGATTTTGACATGAATCCAAAATCAACATTACTCTCTATTTATTTATCTATTTATCTTTCTATCTATTCTTCTATGTAAAATTAATTAGTCATCTTTGTAAAATGCTGTGTACACAGGATGCTTTACAGAGGTCAAAGTCATGCAGTCTAGTCAATGGTTGTCTTGTCTAACCTGCCTAGTGCACAATGAACCTGCATGCAACCTCAAAAAACCACATGATCTGTTTTAACAATGATGTCTGAGTCTTGAGGGCCGATGAATGTCAGGGTGCCAGGCTGGGAAGATTGATAACTTGTATACTTGGCTCTCAGAGCAAGCTGTTGGGGCAAAGGGCAAAGGAAATTGAATTGTCAGTCCCCACTTAGTTGTGATATGACTTGACGGGTAGCTGGGCAATACAATTTGCAATGTAATCAGAATAAATGCTAGCCTAATATTATTCTGTGGTGGCCATAATCCAAATTCCAAGGCAGCACAACACAAGACCAAACGTTCCGTTCCGCGGATGATTATTCAGTTAACTCTTTTCTTTACTAGCAGTGCTATCGTACAGTGATTAAGGGAGCTAGAATGGAAGCTGGGTAAATGAGAGCAGTGTAGCTAAATAAATAACACAACAATTAGGTGTATCACTGATTTGTTTGGGAACAATAAGACATTCTAATTTATACTCTGATTTCAGAGTCTGAATATATTATAGTAAATTAGACAAATATCTTGTGTTTCATTTGTTTTACATGCCTACAGTAAATTAACCTGTCAGCTTATATTAGGTTACTGCCTTCACGCTAATAGTTACTTCTTCTATAGAGAGGGATATCTTTAACCTATCACAGTGTAATCCATCGAGGGGAATGAATCTTTCCAATCCTTAACCTATCTTCATAAAAGACATGCCCCGCTGAGACTATGCAGCCCTTGAGGCTAACTGTACATATTAGACTCTATATGAAATCCTATTAGTGGACAGGTCTCTTTTAGAGTGATGATATACAAGGATCCCTTAACATACAATATTAATTATTTCCGGGACAATCATCGTGCATTACAACCATAACTTGATGGAAACCTGGTACTTCTTTTAAATTTTTTTCTTTTTTGCTGATCACCATCACTTTTAATTTTGTCATTTTACTGCATAAATACGCATGATTATTATGCATGCACGGTGAATATTTTAGTTGTGTAGTTTTTCTTTAATCTCACTTCTGGTCATGTGAATACTGACATTATGGACATGCTCAGTTTGAGCATTCTGTGGAATTATGTGACCGATGGCAACAGTGTCATGGTCAGTAGGGTTTTTGAATGCCATATTTGTTATTGCTTATGTATCTGCTGGTCCCACCCTCATCATTGATTGTATTTATTTCTCATGTGTAATTTATGGTGGTTATTAAGGCATTTTGGTTATATTCATGATATTCACGGTGTGAATGAAATAATAGTTTTCTCTATATGATGTGTTTTATCTATATTCACTATTGTGTATTTTTCATTGCTACAATCTTAAAGATATACATTTATGTATAGTATATATATCCCTGATTGCCATATAAGCATAATTTATCTCCCTTGTTTTATATACCATGTATTTGCATATGACACATTGCTTGAAGAAGGCCCTAAAGCAGGACTTAACCTTTGCAGTATGGGTGAATAAAGTTTCCAAGTTTTTTGCTTTTTGAAACTCTGGAGTACTGGGATTTTTCCATTGTTACTGTATATACTGTATATATGGAAGGTAACATTTTTTCCTTTAGGATTTTTTTTAATTTTGTTCTTTAATAAAGGGGTTTTCCAGGACTTTTAAATCCTCCCTACTACCTCCTATTGTGCTAAAAATGAAAATTCACCCATGTCTCTCTACTCCACCTTTCCAGCACCACCAGACCTCCAGTGCTCCACCCAGTCCCTCACTGATGACATCATGAATCACATAATGCTGCAACCAATCTGCATGTACAGCATGTGACACAGAGGTCATTGATTGGCTGCAGCATCATGCAATCCATGAATGTGATGTCATCAGTGGTTATTTTTCTATTTTGACACTTTGGGAGGTGGTAAGAAGATTTGTAAATGTCTTGGAAAACTTTTTTTAAATTATTTTTCAGTCCTACTAGATCAACCCCTTGATCACTTTTATAATGCACTGCATTCCCTCCTGCTACAAATCCTCTCCTCCCTCGGCATCACAGACTTGGCTCTTTCCTGGTTCCTCATCCCTCACGATCGATTTTCAGCGCTCTATTTTTGCCCCCACCTCCCCACCCCCTCCCTCTGTGGTGCCCCCCCAAGGGTCCCGGGGGCCCACACTTTTCTCTATCTACACCCTTGGGCCTGGTCTCTCATACCTACATGGCTTTCATTCCCACTGTATGCTGACGATTAGTGTTGAGAAATTTTTTATCGACAAGTTGAAATTTTCGGCAAGTTTTTTATGGGATCGAAATTTCCAGATCATGCGAAAATTTAAGGTTAAAATCGTGTTCTCTTTAAAATCGCGCCTTTTTCGGCGCCCCCTTAATTTGGCGGCCAGCAAATCAATTACAGAATGGCAGGGTGGATGTGTGTGCGACGCATGCGGGGTGTTTGGTTGCGATTGGGTGGAAAAATCAATGACCCCTTTTTTTCATAGAAAAGCGCGTTTCAGCCCCATGCCCCGGTCTCTAGGGAAGGACCTGCGCCTTTCCTTGGCCAAACGCTCAGCGAAATTAGTCTATTTCTGCACAGAGAAACCTCTATATTTTCTGTGAGCCTTCCCAAATTTTTAGTTAGAGATTTGAAAATTTTATGTAGTTTCTGAGAATTTTAAAGCAGCATCATGCTGTAAATTCAGGCGGGGGGGGGGGGGGGGGGGGGGGGGGGGGCGGGCGAAAACAGCAAGCTCTATCTAAAAGAATACGGGTAAAGTTACCAAAACTTGTTGACTTGTAGTGGAATTCTTTATTATTAAAAAGTTTTCTATTTAAATATTTCCCGGATATTTTGGGGAGCCCGAACTTATTGGATACCAAACATTTCAGAAAAGCAGGTATCTTGTTTGCTGCAAAACCCCTTTTATTACAGTTAATTTCAGATGGTGTTCATTTTTTAAAAATTTTAACCCCTTTACACTGTACTGTTATTTCCCACCTTCACTTAAATTACAAACCGCAACTTGTATCAGACAGGGTTTTTTGTTGCCAAAAATACCTTTTTATCGTACGAAAAAATCCGTTACGTGTTTTTTTTTACTTTTGCGCCCCCATTGTTCTTGACGCCGCATCTACGAAAATCTTAAACAGCAATTCTTATCACCCCAAAGGGGAAAGAAAAGGTTTCAAAAAAATACGTTTATTATTCAAACAAACGTTACTGTTTTTTGATTTTCCCCACCCGATTGTTTATTGAGCAGCTCTACGTAAATTTAAAACAGCACTTTTATTCACCCCGGTGAAAATTGGGAAAGGTGAAAAAAAAAGTTTATTATACCAAAAAAATAACAGTTTCGTGTTTTTTGACTTTTTACACCCAGCATTGTTATTGAGCAGCATCTAGTAAATCTTTAAAAAAGCAATTTATATCCACCATAGGTGAATTGAAAGGGGCAAAAATTCGTTTATTATACCAAAACATCAGTTTTTGGGG
>JAODAL010016459.1:0-80610 GCA_025379985.1 Phyllomedusa bahiana
CAGAAAAAAAGTTGGATCTCAAGATCTGCAGCTTTCACTCCCTCGCCCGGGCATTGGAGATTGAAATCAAGGTATAAACTTTCTTTTCTTATGAAGTTTAATAATTAATGATAAAATTCTAAAAGAAATCCACCTTTCCCGGGAGATGAGCTCGGGTCAATTCCCAGCAAATAGTGCTTGATTCTTAAAAAGATTCCAAGACTATCACTCAGATTATTTGTGGCGAGTTCCCTTTTAACTGGCAAAGTTGGGGTGCCCATAACACATTGTGGCACCCGCCATGGTGATTGCATGGGATTATGACTAATTGCCATAACTCACCCGCTGCTTGCCATGGCTTTATGTTCGTACAGTTCTCTAGTTAGCAAAAAACCCAGATACAAATCACTACGGTTGAGCTGCAGGTGGATGGATAAACACTTGTACACAGGGCAGTTCCTAGGCTAAATTTCACTCAGGGGGGTGAAGAAATCCCCCCCCCACCTCCCCCGGTAACATATGGCGCCACAGTGCAACACATTGCATCACCATAAATCAAAGCCAAAATATACAAAAAGCTTTACCACAATCTGCTACGTATAAAACTGCTAATAATAGTCTTTACAGTTACCAAATAACACCGCTACACAAAACCAGAATTCCAAGACCACTAAGACCACATATCACCAACACACATTGACCTAATAATCCCACCACCCCAGGGACCACATATCACCACACATAGTGACCAATAATACAAACTGATCATTACTGAGTATAAACCTTTATACTACAACCAATTTTTCCGCCAAAACGTGACCATACAGATTGGATACCAGCTGTACCCCAGCTCTGCAGACATATAAGAGATTACAGTAAAGTTATATCTAGTGACTCACAGGAGACGTCTCTGAAAGTTTTTCCTCTTTCTCTTCTTCTTCTTTTCCATCTGTCCCAGACGCCATGACGACTGCTCCGACCTTCACTGTAAAATTTACAAAACAAACATCTTAACACTCCTCCTTTATCAGCACTTCTCTAACAATTCCTCTCTATACAAATGGGCCCCATCTATAGCCCTCAATGGTAGCCATGTAAATATGCCACCTGTAGCTAGACAGTAGCCCCCTGTAGCCAGACAGTAGCGCCTATACCCAGGTAGATGCCTCTGTACCACATAGTAGCCCCCTGAGCCAGTAGCAACCCCCTGTAGCCAGTTGAATGCCCCCCTGTAGCCAGTAGAGCCCCCCCTGTAGCCAGTAGATCCCCCCCCCTGGGAAACCAGTAGATCCCCCCCCCCTGTAGCCAGTAGATGCCCCCCCCCCTGTAGCAGGGGATGCCCCTCTGGCCAGTAGATGCCTCCTGTAGCCAGTGATACCCCCCTGTAGCCAGGAGATGCCTCCCTGTAGCCAGTAGATGCCCCCCGGGCACTCAGTAATGCCCCACTGCAGCCATGATTAGCCCCCCTGTACCAGTGATGCCCCCCTGTACCATGATGTCCCCTGTGGCCAGGAAGATACCCCTGTGGGCCCGTAGATGCCCCCATGTAGTCATGATGTCCCCCTGTAGCCCCGTGATGCCCCCTTGTAGCCAGGTGATGTCCCTGTAGCCAGTGATGCCCCCTGTAGCCAGTAGATGCCCCCTTGTAGCCAGGTGATGCCCCCCTGTATCCAGTGATGTGCCCCCTTTCGCCAGTAGATGCCCCCCTTGTAGCCAGTGATGCCCCCTGTAGCCGTGATGCCCCCCTGTAGCCAGTGATTTCCCCCCGCCCGTAACCCCCTTGTAGCCCCCCTAAAAATGCCCCTGTAGCCAGTGAAAGCCCCCCCATAGTCCCCCCCCAGCCCCCCAGTAGATGCCCCCGACCTGTGCCCCCCCAGCCAGAAATGAAGGGGCCCCTCTGTAGCCAGTAGATGCCCCCTGCATCCAGTGATGCCCCCTGTAGCCAGTGATGCCCCCCCTGTAGCCATTTGATGCCCCCTGTAGCCAGTGATTCCCCCCTGGGAGCCAGAATGCCCCCCTGTAGCCATAGATGCCCCCCTGTAGCTAATTATAAAATAACCAAAAAGTACTTACCTCGGTCCGCGCCCTCCCGGTCCGGAGCTGCTGAGCGTGTAAGCAGCGTGAAAGTCACACGCTGCTTACGCTGCACACAACTCCCAGGATCTCCTCGGCGGCAGAGCTGCAAACCCAAGATACCCAGCTCACAGGGGGTGTGGTAAAGCCTGCGCCCCCTGCGAGCTGTGTATGTATCGCGCTCAATGATACCGATACATACAGGGAGGAGGCGGGACGGGAACGATCCGCTCCTGAAAGTCTCCGTTTTAACACGGGGAGGTGGCCGTAATGCTCCCATTGATGTTAACCAAGATTTCCCCAAACCGACCCTCCATGTTGAACAAGACTTCAGGGCCTGTTTTGCAATCAATCTGTTTGGGGGGAATATCCCTTTAGGCTAATGTGTATAGCCGCTAAGATGAATTGTTGACAGATACAAGATGTTATTTACTGCCCAAATTGTTTAATCAAAATGTAATAAATGAGTATAAGGTAACTAATTAGTACAGTGGTCCCTAAACATACAATATTAATTGGTTCTGAGATGACAATGTTTGAAATCATTGTGATGTTTAAACCATAACTCTGGTGGAAAACCTGGGTATTGGTTCAATGCCAAAAATTCACTCCAGCATAATGAAAAATGAAATATTAAAGGGGATGTGTATCGGCTCCATCATTCGGCTTTTTCTTGAAGCTTATTCTCCTCATTTCCTGAAATCCAGGGGCGTTTCTTCCCCTCCTTAGCTGAGTGGATTCTCAACTGGAAGGCGGGGATGACCTCACTGTTTTCATCACTGTTCACTGTTCATGGCTTCGCGACTCCTGAGTCAGTATTTGCTCTTCCCCCTCCCCTCTCTGTCTGAGTCCCAAATTGTCCTGTGTCCGTTCCTCTCCCTATGCGCAGTCCTTATTTGTAAGAGCTGTTGTACATACCACAGGCTGCATTCAGTCTAGAACAGTCTTCTATTAACTCAGAGCACTGATCTCTTCTCCTCTCACAGCTGGAGTTTGTTACAGTTGAATCCAGTCTTCTACGAAACTCAATGCCAGAGCAGCACAGATGCCTCCTGCTATGTTACAAACAGCAGGAGCATTTAGGCCCTGAGCACAATTCTGCTGTTTTCTGACTATGTAGAAACGACTACAGTTTTTTAGTGTGTTTTTCTTCTCTGGGCTGTGCAGAGTGAAATGCTCCCGGACCCCTATTTTCTTAGTGAGAGAGGCTGGCATGCACGCTCCTGTGAATAACGAGTACCGACCCGGGGCCAGACGAGAATGTAAATCATAGAGCCGTCAGCCAATGCATGAATGGGGGTGTATCCGACCGTGCAACTGGGAACTGTGTTGTACAAAACATAGACAGCTTTGCTAATGTACATCCAATTTGCAAAGTTGCTTATTTTCACCTTCCCTTATTCTGAAGACATTTTAAGAAATGATACAACCCCTTTTAAGAAAAATGTAGCAGACAACTAATACTGAAAAAGCGGCGTCTGAATTATACCGCCGATCGGGTTTGCCGCCACCGGTCCCATAGCTGCTCCGATCCTGATGACCGGTCATGGTGTGGGAGCCTGGTGAAGGCTCCGTCACTTACCCTGGCTGTTTGGAGCCCCACTTCCGTCCGCAGGTACAGGAAGTGGGGAAACCGCCATCTTTGTAGCAACCCTAATGCATTGCCTATGCAATGCATTAGGTTGTAGTTAACAATCGCGCCACCTAGTGTCAAGTACCGATAGTGGCCCTCAATGTTACAGTTAAAAAAAAAAAAAATAATACAAGTTTTTAAAGTACAAAAAAAAAGTATTAAAAGTTCAAATCACCCCCACTTTCTTCCCCATTTAAACAAATAAAAATCATTATAATGCATATAAAAAAGTTTAGTCACATATTTTGTTATCGGGCCGCGTCCGAAAAAGTCCCGATCTATAAAAATAAACATCATTTATCAATCCCGTACGCCTGAACACCGTAGAAGAAAAAAAATTCCAAACGCCAAAATTTTTGCGTCTTTTGGACATTTTACGTCACTCAAAAAATGGAATACAAATGATCAAAAAGTCGGCATGCATTCCAAACTACTAGCGATCGCAAAGTACAACTTCAGTTCCGCAAAAAAATGCCCACTCACTGACGTCCGTAGGGTGTTAGTACATGCAAAAAAGATATTGTGTCGCACAAAATGGCGCCAGTTGGCCAAATTTCAAAAATAAAAAATGTTTGGAATTTTTTTATGGTACCGAAAACAAACGGAAACCCTACATGTTTGGTATTGCCAGATGCATAACAACCTGTAGAATCAGATAACGCATTAAATATTACCGAAAGGGGGGGGGGAATTGAACCCAAAAAAGCAAAACCCCCGCAAACATGGGCTGAAAATACATTTTTTTCACAAATTGCCCACTTGGTCAATTTTTGTTGCGGTTTCCCCAGTGTATTCATAGTATAGTGAATAACACCATTAGAAATTACACTCTGTCCCGCAAAATAAAACCCTCATGTGTCAATGTAGGTGGAAAAATAAAAAAATTATGGCTTTCAGAAGGCGAGGAGGGAAAAACGGTAACGTGTCACCAAAAAAAATCGCCGGGGGGTCCTTATGGGGTTAAAATGTTCATGATAATTGCTGGATCTTTCATCCATCACTTATTGGCCCCTGATCAACAATGTCTGTTACATTGTTTCTATTGAAACCACATTCAACATACATTGTCCCACGTAACAAATATTGTAGAGATTGAAAATATTGCATCCTGAGCTATTGTAGAACTGAGAGACCACTGTAAACTGATGTCAGCTGTGACAGGACCAGTACATATGTGAAATAGGATTGTTAGCTCGGGAGTGAGAGGGAGCTGGAGCCCAGCTTATATGTAGACCACTTGCTGATGTGTGACCAGACGAAGGGGTCGATTTATTGTGACAACACTATGTTTTCGCTAGAGATCTATTTGAGCTGTTTCAGTGCCACTGTTGATTTTCATTATTTTTAAACATATATTTATAAAGGAGCATTTCCTGTGATAATAGGGTTATGAACATAGAATGGGTTTATGGATGGCTGATTCAACCCCGTCACATTCTGGACAAAAAGTTGATCAAGTAAATTTTTACAAGGTGTCCCAATCACTCCATTCTTGCTGTATCTTCCCTTGATTGCAAAGTAGTGATTAAAAAGAATTTTGGCAGGCTGCTGATTCTCCTGATTGAATCTCCTAAGTATCTTTAACAAGTTCAAAGCTCAGTGATTCCTGTACACAGAGCACCAAATCTGCAATGCTATATAGTTAAAACAGGCATCCTCAAACTGCGGCCCTCCAGCTGTTGGGGAAACTACAACTCCCATAATTCCCGCTGGTTTATTAGATTATATAAAGCACTGATAGGAGTTATAGTTTCATCCCAGACAGCTGGTAGGCGCGCAGTATTGAGGATTGCCTGAGTTAAAGGGAACCTGTCACATATGTTATGCCTGTCTTGCTGAGGACCAGCACAAGCTAGGTCAGACCTGCTGTTTCCAGAGCTGTGTCCCTTATTCTGTAAGATGCCTGTACTGTTTAGAGTATTTTACCCCTCAAGGATCTTATCATGATTAGGTGGTTAGAGCTCGCCCACAAAAGCTAGCCCCACCCATTGACATTTATTCACTTATTTCTACCTATTCAAAGTAACAGCGTTGTCAGGTTGAGGTGGGGCGGGCTAGCCTCCAGTGGGCAGGTTTGAAAAACTGACACTCTGAAGGACTCTTCAAATGACTACTTCTGGCTGAAAACTGCAGATTTGAGCATTAAATACAACACGAAAACTACAGCATCCTTACAGAATAAGGGACACAGTGTTGGAAACACAGGTTTGTCACTAGCTTGTGCTGTCCTCGGGAGCAGGGGGTGCATAACCTATGTGACAGGTTTTCTCTTAAATACTATTTTTTCTTGATTGCCCATTAGCCAACACTAGGGGGCACTTAACTGAATATTTGGGGGGTTTTAATTTCAATATATTTAGCTCTAAGATTCCCAATTTTGTACCCCTTGCTCTTCATCTAATTGCCCATGCGTGTGGCTTCCTGGCACTTACTTGCATACGTCTTTTATATTAAGTTCAATTTATTCCGGTCAAGCTTCATCGGTCTAGCTGCCTCCCCAGCTCTCTCTAATTGCCCATGGTCCCCAATTGGGGCAACTGAGTGGACAAACCTTCCCTCTACTATGCCCTCCCAATGTGTAGCGTTGGGTGGTTTGTGAATTTCATCTCTCCTTGCAGACCCTCATGTTCATAACAATAAGGGTTAGATGCTTCTTTTTTTTTGTCGTAACATTAGAGGAAACAGAGAGCAAAGTCAACGTAGTCATGTTTTTGTGTTATATAAACGTTCGGTGTAATAGCTGCACAATAGTGTTACACAATCAGGTAAAAACTTACAAACCACAGACACAACATTAGTCAACATATATCGAACTTCTCATTACCACTTACAGGCTTAAACCGCCTAAAAGCACTTAAAGCAACTTGCTGAACTACTTCCATCAGTTTTCCTATAGGGAATATCACCACTTTGGAATCTACAATGAAAATTGTGTAGGTTGCTGAGCTATGGAGAATTATTTGTGGGATCTACTTTAGCTGTTTCTGTGCTGCCTGAGAATATGGAGAGTGGAAGTAGTGGTCATCGCACCTGGGACATCCTGTGGTTACAGCTAACCAGGCTCGGACTGAGCCCACAGGGTATTAGGGAAACCCCCGGTGGGCCCCCTGAGTATGGTAGACCAAAAGTTGTTTTTTTTTAACTCCATATACATTCTCAGAAGAGCAAAAAGCAGAGAAAGAGTGGCAAGAAAGCAAGAAGCAGAGTATAGAGGCATCTAAGGTCATTTACGTAGCTAAGGGTGGTCCCTCTAAAATAAACTCCACCGCTGGGCTCCTAAAAAACTCAATTATGTGGGCCCTAGTGCAACTCCATCCTGTGGCCCTATGCAACACCCAGTCTCCGTATCACTGCAGCTAACCCAAAGCTGAGATCAGTATAGGGTGCTATGGTGTTCGCAAGTGCAGTTTTGTTGAATCCACAGGAGGTCCCGGTAAACACAGGGCCATAATTTCAGATAGGCTAAATTGTACTCACATTATGGCCATGGTGATAGCCAGACATTCAATCAATAAAACAAAATCATTGAGGTGACCACACTTGTTTTCCAGATGTCACCGTTAGAACAGCTCACCCATTATGAAGACCCAACATACATCGTCCTCATATTTCATTTTTAGTTGGACTTCTGTGAGCGTGAACACTGGGGAAAGCGATTTATTGGGGGTTAACTGCAGTCACCTCTGAATTTTTAAAAAAAAAAACCAGCACCCATGTCTATGGGTTTTTCTCAGGCCTTTGAAAGCTTCCGCTATGTGTTAGCACAGTTGCCTTGCAGCCTGGGGGTCGTGGTTTCAAATCCCTCCACAGACAATACCTGAGAGAGGTTAGTTTCGTGCGTTCTGCCCATGTGTTGTGGGGGTTTTCTTTTCTGGTACTTTGGTTCCCCCCAATCTCCCAACACACAAAGGTTAATGTTGCACAATTTAGAGAGCCCCAACATTTGAAAGGGACCAGTAGGGGTGGAGTAATGACAATCTCAGAACTGCGCTATGGAAATATAACAGTGGCTAAATAAATTACTAAATAAGATAAATTGCAGTGAAGATAGAGTGCTGATGTGGGTGTTCCAATGTCACTACCAACTTGTGAACCTGTTGAAACTATTTCTATTAAGAACAGCGGCCATGTTTTTCTAATTCGTGTTTTAAATTCAGAAATTAAAAAACCCTTCAGTTTGGAAGACATAGGTTATTTCAGCTAAACATTTACCCACATATTTGCTGGACAGGAATGTGGATCAGTTTGTGGCAGCCAGGCTGCTGGGATCCTCAATCGCTAAACAGAGGGGACTCTGGTCCTTACCTCCTGAAAACTGTGACGATTCGAGAACTTTAATGAAGAAGCATTAAAGTATACAAACTCTATGGAGTTGTTAGGTGCCAGTGGTCCACCCTCTCCAATCGACCTTTGTCACGTATCCAGTGAGCATGTAACAATGTTTTTTGGTGAATTACCCCTTTAAGTGATGTGGAGCAACTTCAAATTCATATTTTTTTTATCTGCTTTGCACATTTGTATCTGGTTTGTAAACCATCTGACTTTTCTTCCAGATTTGGCGTTCTGATGTTCGTTTTCTCACATCCACATTTTCTCTGTTCTTGTTGACTTTAAGAATTTCCATTATTGTACACCATGTTGAAGTTTTGATTCATGATACTTTTACACTGGCTCTAATATATAGCTATGTACTGTAGTTCAGTGGCAAAATAAAGAATTAGGAATCGATTGACAGAACTTTCACCCAAATAAGAAAGCATAACTTTTCACAACAATGGAAGACCTAAGGGAAATGAGAGCTATGGAGTTAAGCTCCCCCCCCCCCCCCCCCGCACGTACAATACGATCTAGTTGTACACCGGGGGAGAAAAGATGACTTGTCAGATTGTTAGCGCCACTAAACAAAATGTCCTATGGGGGCCGACGCCCGACCACCCATCCCCCGTTGCTTTGGGAAAGACCCTGATCACGCGTGCCCTCCAAAAACATCCTGGCGCCTGCGCCGCAATACACCATGTGGATGTACCCTAACTGAGATAGGAATACATGAAGTAGGAGAGAAGCTGAGCACTCTTGAATTATACAGGTTTGTATTATTTGGAGCACAATATCTAAGTAAAAAAGCTTAGAAAATCCTTACCAGCTCCTTAGGTGAGTGAAAGTCCTTCTGACCCCGCCCACATTAACAATTGATTGACAAGCTTTCCCTGTATTAGTGTGTGTACAGACAAAAAATAGTTTTTTTCCGTTTCACAACATGAAGAATTTTCTCTGCTTTTCACTTCTGCAGTTTAGAAACCTATAATCACAGAACTTGTCCTTCTCTATTAAATCCTGCTGTCTCAAATAGGGTAGCAAAGGTTCACTTGACAGGTTTTCATAATCAAATGATTCTCGTTTAAAAGTCAGAAAAAAGCTTTGCATCTAAGTACCACACAAAGATACTTAAAGGAATTGCCCTCCATAAAAAAAAGATAGATTAACACCTGCTTCACATTGAAAAGCGGAGGAAATACATACTTCTAAATGTTCAGTGTGAGGTGGCATCTAAATCAGTGCCAGTCCTGCCTCCACTCCCAGATTTGCTCCTGACATAGTCTGACTGAGCCACACAGCCATCTGGCTCCCTCGAAGGGCATGTCTCCATAGCCGGGGATGGGGCCTACCTTAGGGAGAGGAGTAGTTTCCTTTATTTATATGGGGTCTGTATGAAACTAGAAGGAAGTGGTGATACCATTGCAAAATAGCAGGACATTGGGGCATTGTGGGCACAGTGTTATCAATTTTAATGTTAAAAAAAATTCTAATAACTTTGATATCTGGCGGGAAAGGCTTCCCTTTAACATGTCTTATGAAAGTAAACAATTTAAAGGGTTATCCAAGATTTATTTATTTAGTTTTTAAAAGGACCCAAGTGGTTTATGGGACGGTTCTAGTGCATTAAAAAAACTGTACTGTAAACCGCTGCCCCTCCAAGCACCAGTCTCTGCTTCAGTGCTCACACAATGGCCGGCCCCACTGAATGACGTCAATCTCATGGTGTCATGTAATGCATGCCTTCCAACACTATACTGCCTCAGTTGTACCACACCTGAACAGTAAGCAAGAGACCCCTACAAGCCATTAGAATCATGGAACCATGGCTTAAGTCATAAGTGGGACAGTGGTGGGGAACATCCAGGGCAGTGGAGGTGCTGGAACCATATTAATTTTTTGTTTAGATACAGTCCCAACCACCGGACATTTAAAAAAAAAAAAAAATTCAGAACAGCAATAACTATTGTTTAAATGTTATCCATGAAGCTAGTCACAATAGTTTGTTGATATGGATGGTTTTTATGATATTTATGGGTAATTTTCCTTTCTATCACTTTAGCTATCCAGTTTCTCTACAAGCATCTAGCCTTGTTTGCTCTCGTCTCATCGGCTTGTATTTTTACATTGATTTTCATTGCTACATGAGTTGTCAGAGAATTATGGAAGATATTTTACAGTGAAAAATGTGTTTCCATCTGACTAATTGCCATGAATTTAACACAGTTATGTGCTATTGCTTGTATACTGTAACTGCAAAATTATTCAAGCTCCATGTGGCAACTTTTACACAATAATATATTCTAGTATCTTATAGTGTAGGTTATTTCCATCACAACATGAATTAATGCCTATGAATTTTGAACACAATTTAACAGAGTGTAGGCACTACAATCAGCCGCCCATCTTGGACTGTCCAGGGGATCACACTTAGCTTACAGGGTCACAGTTTTTCGTAAAAAAGTTGTGAAACTCAGACACGAAAGCTGTATTTAAAAACTGGCCTCAGCCAGCTTTATTCCTTAGACAAGTCAATGTACAGAAGCAAAAATATAAACAAAATCCTAGACCATCTGGCCACTAACTGAACATAGAGAACCATCTCTAACTGTGGCCCTGAGCTTACTACTACCACAGTGCACCACCAAACACGTATTTTCACCAGCCTCCTGATTCCAGGCTTCCTCAACCTAGGGTCAGGGCCTCCTCTTCGACCCAGGCATTGCTCCAAGTCTAGGTAGCCAACCACACCCCCAGGTGTCCCTGAATGAGACTGGGCTTTAATAGGCTTAACAAAACAAGATAGAGCTGGCCTGGAACAAGGTAACAGCTCCCACCCAACACTTACAGCCGGTTTTGAAAAGTGCCATCCGTAATTAGCTTAGTGTTAACATAACTTAAGTGTTACTGACGACCAAACTACTGCTTCCCTCCACTGAGTCCCAGGCACCTCCATTGCATGTATCTTGCAGGTCTGCATGCTGTACGTCAGTTAGTGGCAGAGGAATGCAACCACCTGAGGTCACTCTGCCTCAAGAGTTACATGCTATAATTTGCGTACTATAATTGCAGTAATATTTTAGCACTGTGTTTATTTTGTAGGCACTATATCACAGTATTGTACAATTGTTTGGCACTGTGGTTTTGATATTATTATAACTACTGACTAGCAATTGTTATGCATTTTTACTAAGTGAAAATATTTTTGTAGGGTACCTTGTAATACAGGAATTTAAAATTTGGGCAAGATAGTTTTTTGCACTCTATTGGTGGTATTTTATAGTCAGTGTATGGTACTGTTATGTGGGCAGTAATAAATTACTTTCCATATCTCAACTTTTGAAACAAATAGCTCAAATCACATTTTACCCTTTCATCTGGCTCCATATAGACTGGTTTAATACATTTCAATTTACTTGTTGCCAGGAGCCATAAATGACTGACTTTACCTCTGAAAAAACTAGAAGAAATAATAAAGGCCATAAGGGCCAGCTGTGTTTGAGCAGCTCACAGCTTGAACATTCTGCTTTTGGGAGGTATTATAAGGGGGGGTGACTAAAAGCAGACGAATTAGGTCACTGGGAGGATTTAAAAGGGAGGAGTAAACATAGGGCCCTCAAAAACTAAAACTTATTTTGGGTTTTATCAGGTATTGTATTTGGGATTTTGAGCTCCTCTTTAAAAATCATATTATTGCTTTCTCTCCCTCCACCCAGCTTCAGTTTGGAGAAGAACCATTCTGCTTGTGTACTCCCCTGATTCAGCAGAATACAAGACTCTTATTTGCACATTTGCCGACTTTCTGCACAGCATCCTGGGATGTGAAGTCATCTTGGACCTATGGGACATGAACACAGTCAGCCAAATTGGAATGGTGCCTTGGTTTTACCAAAAAAGGGAACTGGTGAGTGAAAAGAAGGGCAAAGTAATGATCATATGGACAAGACAAAGCACAACTATGTACAACCAGTGGAAAAACCGTCAAATCAACAGCATTGGCTGGAAAGACTCAACAAATCTGTTTGGGGCAGCCATGACTTGTCTGGAGAAAGACTTTGAAGTGCAACAGAAGCATGAAAGCCTGGAGAACTATACAATGGTCTATTTTGAAGGACTTTGTGACAAGAAGGATATCCCTAAATGTTTCAGAAAAATTTCCAGGTATCGCTTGTTTAAAGACATGTATAGACTGGTCAGCCATCTAAAAGACACTACTTGTCTATCTCCTCCTTGCCTGATAAAGGCAGTTGCCAAATACCTCATGAAAAAGCTTATAAGCTCTGAGAAAAGAAGGAGTCTTCAGCATCATATAGAAACTTGGTAAAAGGAAACTGGGTGAGGATGCCAGGTGATAAAAAATGACGAGAAATGGACTCGGTAAAAAAAAATGAAACCCTGGAGAGATCCACCGCCTGAGAGACTGTTTGCAAAAATAAGAATTGCCTGAACTCAGGCTTTGTATAGAAATTACTAAGTGGTCCTGACTAATTTGGTGCAAGTGGCTTCTTAAGAATTGAGAGGGATGCAGATTTTTGCATAAGCCTTAACTCTTTTAATGGTCCAATCCACAGTGATTTAATTGGATATTGCAGTCAACCCTACCACAATGTATGTAAAAGTTTTATGCCACAAAACATTTAAAGATTTTGTGGCACAATTTTACTAACAATGTCAAATATTTAAACTGTGTAAAAGTTAGACTAGACAGATTATTACAAGGGCTCATGATCTATGTAAAATCGGCAACATGTTAGACACTTTTTCTAACTTTTATATTAGTTATTAGTTTTTCTTAGATGGTGCCAATTAATTGTGCCTAAAATTTTTGGTGCCTTTGTTTCGGAGATGTGTCCACGTGTTAAGCCGCACCCTTTTAGGCGAACCAACACCCCTTCATAGGAAGCCACATTGTGCATTAGCATGTACAACCAAATTCTGGCACACAGTCATAGTAACTATGTCCTCTTATCTTAACCAGGGTGTCAAACTTGCGGCCCTCCAGCTGTTTGGGAAACTACAACTCCCATCCATGCATTTGTAAATCGAATAACAGTGGGCATGATGGGAGTTGTAGTTTTTCAATAGCTGGAGGGCCGCAGTTTGACACCCATGTCTTAAACGCTGACCCCTCAGCCCAATTTTATCGAGCAATCTGTGTGTCCCTGGATCTCTCTCATTTTAGGACTGATTGGGCAGGTTGGATTTTTGTCTGTACAATCTTTTGCTTCATTCCCAAAGTGTTTGGCATACAAGAGATGTCAGGGGACAAAAGATGAAGAATAGTTTAACCACCAGCAGGCTTAGGAGATGTTCACACAGCTGATTATTTACGCTATGTACTCTCACGCCGTAAACCCATTAGCTGTGCTGTAGAAATTACTTGCTTGCTAGCATGTAATTTCAACGCAAGAACAACGCACAATGGCCCGGGCACATTTTCCCCTCCTATACTTTACTCTTTTATGGTGCGTAGATGCCTGAAAGAATTGACATGTCAATTCTATTCTGGCACGCGAGAAAAATACGGGAGTAAAAAGACACCCTAACCACACACAAGCTCGGGGGCGTGATTTGTATTAATGGACGACTGGTGGGGTACGTTTGTTCCACTGTATGTCTATGAGAAGTTTAATGTGTACATTGTTTTGGGCGTATTTTGGCACATATTTCGGCAGAAAATATGCAGCAAAATATGTGCCAAAATACGCTGTGTGAACATACCCTTAGAGGAAAACTCCACAACATTTACAGAATAAAAACTATTCAACCAATGAATGTCTTTGCAAAAATGTTGCTTTATTTAATCTTGTAATGCTTTTTGAATTATTGATGTTTATCTCGATGTTGTTCAGACACAAAGCAACATTCTGCTTGTTAACTGTTACTAAGGAGCAGAGTATTGAGGGAGCTCAGAGCTCTGCTACTTCATCACTTAAAGGAGTTCTTCAGGAAAAGAAGAAAACTAAATCAATAAACTTCATGTCATTAATAAATAACATCCTAAATATCTTTAATTAGAAAAGTCTGCTCGTTTTGTTTAGGGGATAATCCATAAATAGATGGAGAACAAAATAGGGCCGCGGGCCGACTCCTTCCTCACAGACAGATTCTGTCCTACCGGGAGTAGAGACAGGTTCGGTGAGTTTACTTCCTGTTAGGCTGACTGACGCGTAGGACAGACAGCTGATCTCAGGTCAGTTCTGACACCTCCTGCGGTGATGAAGACGGCTCTACAGAGTAGGAAGGAGACTGAGGGCTATACACACTCATACATACCTCACAACTTTTAGAGATTGCAAATAGGGACACATCAGGCTACGCCTCCAACCACACCCAAAACACATACATACCAACCTTTTAGACAGCCAAAAAGGGAGACATTTTCAGCATTGCATTGTATCCAATGATGAAATATTAAGTTGTTATGTAGTATACAGAGAAAAAGCAATCAGATACTTTTTAAAGCAAGACAATCAGTTTATTGATGCAAATCTATTTCCTGAATGAAAAAGAGGGACATATATAGAACTAAGAGGGACAAGGGTTAAAAAGGAGCTGGACACCTTTGGAGGTATGCCACAATATATAATGTGGTGTGGAAATATGATCCATAGAATCTATAGCTCAGCAGGGAGGAATCGGGCTTTTAATGGCAAATGTAGTTATCAAACAGGGCACCTATCAACTGTAGCTCTGCCCACTAGCCCGGTGAGGGGAAAGAATCAACATGGTGATAACATGCCATATAACAATGTTTGGAAGGGTATTTAAACACTGGCATTTGTGGAGCGAGTAGATATTACTGCTTATCTTTACTGATGCTCCATTAGGGTATGTTCACATGGCTTGTTGGATCAGTTTTGGATCCAAAAAAAGAATTCAAAAGCGCTGCGTAAATCGCATCCAAACGCATCCAACACGCAGGTGCAGGCATCAAAAGGATCAAGAATTTACATGTCTATTCTTTTAATGTGTGATCTGATAAGACTGCATCACATAGAAGACATTAAAAACCCGCATGGGCGATCAAAGGGGCGCGTTAGTGACCTGAACACTGATGCGTGTTTCACATGGAAAGCAATGGAAATCACACTGCACAGTGTTAGATGCGTGTTTGGGTCCGAAACACAGATCAAAACACGCATCTAAAAACGGATCAAACACAACCCCTTTAAATGTAGAATTCAGACAAACAAAACAGATTCCTGGAAGAAATCAGCAGAATTTTTACTTTCACTTTAGTTGTGAATAAACTACAAAACAACTTATAGCTCCAAGTCAGTACAAGTATAAAGGAAATATTTACAAAGTCATTCAGTCTTTTATATAGTTTTTTTTTAAATACATTTAATTCAAAAAGGTAGGTTCCCCTGTAAGACTTACATAACTTCAGCCTTTTTGCCATACTTGCTAATCTTTAAATAGGATCTGTGACATCTCTGGACAAGTCTGTTATAGTGTATGGGCTTGTCCCCATGGCTAGTTTTTCAGCTGGTTTTACAGACTGTTTTCGGTTTTGAAAGCCGTCTGTAAACGGCTGTCAAATTTTATCATGGTGCTCTATGGAAAACATGTGCAGCAGTCCCCACTGCACGGATTGTTAGACCGCCAGTGGTCCGAAAAACATTGAACATGTTCATTCTTCCGCCCGGTTTTTGGGCGGAACATGAACAGGTCAATTGCGAAGGGTGAGGGCATTTCTCCCGCAAACCGCGTAGAAAGCCGCACCCACCTTGCAGCTGTGTGCACGGCCCCAAAACAGAGCATAATCCAACTGGTATTTGCTCTGTGCCATGTTAACGGCCCCTATTATTGTGTTCCCTATGATATAACAATTCTGGAGCATCTTCCCTTATATCTGTGCTGTTCCTCTGTTAATCCTTCTAGAAATGTATTACTGAATCAGTCAGATGGGTGTTACCATTCCAGTTTTCAAATGGGTCAGCACTGATTGAACAATGTCAAACTGTGCTGAAACTCCCTCCCCCAAATTGACAACACTTAGTTGACAGGTTTAGTAATAAAATCTAGAAGTGGGGAGGATGTAATAAGCTCAACACAGAGTTAGAGAGAGAATAGGTGCTCCAAGAAATATTATTTCACGAGGACTAAAACAAGGTTTTACTAAAGCAGAGACATGGTCAGGATGAGTGATCAGCAAGGACTCACATATTTACGTACAAAAGAGTACCTATCCGAAATCAAAATAGGTCCTTATACAGAATGTAAATTGCCTGGGGGGGGGGGGGGGGGGCGTTTTGTAAGATGACCTATGCCGGAAATAAAGCCTCCCCCAACCTCTTCTAGAGCATTTCCGAAATGGGTGCCGGCGCTGTTTAGGTTGGGCCTTGGGTATGGCTTGTTATTCAAGAGGCTCCCAGAAATAGAGGAGAATTTCCAAGTAAGCTGTTTGCCAATATCCAGAAATCACTTTTTGCTCATAACAGTCGAGTCGACAGTTCACTTTTTATTTTATTGAGAACGTGTGCTAGTAAAAGGACGTATGGATTCTAATGTGGTTTATAGGTGGGCAATAAGCCAAAGTATTTGTTGTATAATGGCCAAATAATTTTTGTTGCTATATATAAAAGTAAGATTGGTACATGTTTCGCGGACAAAGAATGGATAGTTAGGCTGTTAAGATTATAATAAATTGATTGAGCTGAATATCACAGACTAGAAACCTATAGGGTACTGTATGAACCTGGGCGCCAACTCGGCCATGTTTCTAACCGGGGGGGTCTGATTTTTATAGCGTACGTGCTACGGGGAGACAGTATGTATGAATGGTTCCACAGCACTTTATACATTGTACCCGTTTCTATGCCAAAAGTAGTCTCAGCCATGCCACTTTGAAACTGGTATGGATTGTATGACAGTTTGGCGCCAGACTTTGGCACATTTTATGACTTTTTCACGTCACGCCTCCAATCTTTGGCACATTCAAAAGTGTCGTGTCTGGCACAGATTGTGCCATGTTTTGGGTTACAACGGTTAATGCATATATACAACATGGCTATAACAGTTTGTTTGGCTCAACATCATTGCCCAAAAAAATGGCACAGTAACCTCGTTCATGATATGTGTCACACCCTAGTGTCCGTCCACATAAGGTAATCCTGGGAATGATATGAAGAATCTTTGAAAGGGTTTGTATCACCAACCTGGTACACAGAGCCCACAGCTGGCGCCAGCTCACACTTCCTCTGTGGGGTTTATATTGAACAAAATTTCATGGATTGTGAAGGGGAACCTTTAAAAAAGGATAAGTAAAAGAAAAAAGTTGATTGAATGGGGTTTTAAATCAAATTGATCCTAAAAAAATGTCGTTTCTTCAAACATCAACATTTTGTTTCTACAGAAACCTTCTCGTGGGAAACAAGCGACGCACAATGTCATTAATGAGGTTTCCACATTGGTGGGCTTTTCGTGTAAAGGGGTTGTAAAAAGGAGATAAGAGTGATGGGTCCACATGTGACGTGACCTGATGTAACTTCATAACCACAACTTTTATTTTCATAGTTTGAAAGTGTGTCGATCTAGAATTGGGTAGTGTTGTGGGGCGTACTATCAGTGGCGTAATTGCGCTGCAATGTGGGAACACCCCAAAAATACGATAAAATCATAGCACTCATCGAGTGCCATGATTTTCATGTGTGTACGAGTCCCTAGTGAATAGGTACCATCTGGGGGTTGAACTACTTTATAATAGTTCAGCACTTTTAAGTAAAGTGAGGTATAAAGGGGTGAGGGGGTCAACCTGTGCGGAGTGAGCTCAGGATTCCATAACCAGCTGCACACTGCATCTCAAATTGGTCTGTGCGATGTGCTGTGTTGTCCCAGAAGGAGCCGACTTCCTCCGTGATGATGTCACAAGAAAGACCCACAAACAGTTTGCGAAGACAAGCAGGGCTAAGGATATTATTAACTGAAACCATTCCTGATTGAGACCCAGGATAAGACTAAGTAGTGGTTCAGATGTGTCAAGCATTGTGTCGGCAACCAGGGTGAATAGTACAAAAGTTACAAACGTGTGTGTTTTTCCCTACAGTCAAGCATAGTGTGGGAGGTGTCATGGGTTTGGAGTGTCCATGAGTGGCTGCCGGGGCTTTGATAGTAGTTGCAGTTCATTAGGGAAACCATGAAATTCTCACAACATGTAGCGAGTGACATACTGTAGTAGCAGAGGCATGGAACCCCTCCCTCGGAAACTGATAGCAGGGCAATTTTGCCAACATGGATAACGACCTCCAAACACACCTCCAAGATCAAGCCACTAGCCGTAGCAAGAGAATGAGGTGGTAGAGGTGCTGTACTGACCAGAGCCAATGTCTCCAGATCTAAATCCTTATGAGCATCTTTTGGGGCATGCCTCAACATGAAGGGTGGGGGAGGAGTGCAAGGTTTCTATTTATGCCACGCAGAGCTCCATGTATGTCCATCATAAGGCAGTGGAAGGCGAGATTCAGTGTGTGGCCCAGCCTGCGAATACGACTTATTTATCTCCATGTGGCGCCCAACTGTACGTTAACGGGTGCTGTGCTGGAAAATAATGTGGTGGCAATGCGCGAAATAATATTGACACTGTTCCGAGGCACTACTTGTCCATTTCACTTAGGGGCCCCTTACGTCACTTTTGTTGGCCTTGAGCCTGAGCTAGACGTTTGACATGGCTGTAAGTTGAGTTATTTGATGCACACCAAAAAGGCACGTTTATACAAGTTCACACCTCAGAGAGTGGTAGGTGGGTTTTGGGTGGGGTTTGGGTTAGTTGGTGGGTGTGTTTGTGTTTGTATTATTGTTGGGGGGGTGGGTGGGTTGTTTTTGGTTGTTTGTTGTGGTTTTGTTTGTGGGCTATCTATAGAGAGCATTAAGGGCCCCTGTATCAGTGAGCTATTGTTCACTGGGTGTCCGCCGCCATATCCAAGCTAGCGGAGACCAAGGCAACAACACAGGTACCACATCCCAACTCATCTGAAATAGGACATAAGTCTCTCCTCGCACAGACCGACAACGTGCGTATGAGTTAAAAGAAGAGACTTATCTCTATTCCTATGAGTGGTTGTATGGTTGCACGTTGGATGGGGGGCCCCGGTGCACAGCTCTGACCAGGGGGCCCATAATGCAGCTATAAGAGTAAGCCTGAGTGTTGCACCTTAGTATAGACAGGGCCAATATGTGTGTTGAGACCATCAAAAACTCAACATACAGCCATCAACGTCTACAGCGCTGCTGCAACGAAAGTGAGGTACGGCCGCGTAAGTGAAAATGGACAAATTGTGATGCCGAAAGTGTAAATGCGTTTGTATTGCTCACCATTATTTATGATCGCGCAGCACACTAGCCTTGAACTCTGTTGGTGGCATGGTGAGAGAAGTCACTAGAGGTTTCGCAGCTGAGTGCCCACTGGAATCATCTTCCACTGCCCTATGATGACATAATGGAGCTGGTGGATACAATAAGACACCATGCACTCCTCCACCTCCATTAGTGAGGAATGCCCCACACTCATCATCATAAAGGATTTAGGATCTTGGAACTGGACATGCTTGTCAGTCCAGGCACCTCTAGCCCTCATTCTCTTATAGTCTAGGCATGTAGTTATCTTGGAGGTGTGTGTGTGTTTATGGGTGAGCGTTAACGAGAGGTTGGAAAATTGGCCCTGCCAAGATCCAGTTTCCCTGCTAGGGAGGGGTATCCATGCTCTGCTACAGATCATGTCACACGTTAATACATGTTGGTGAATCATGGTTTTCCCTCATTGAACTGCAACTACTCAAATACCGGCAGCACTCATGCACCTCCAATCTCCATGACACTCCACCACTAATGCTTTACTGGGTAGAAAAACTCACGTAGTGTCTTAGTACTATTCACCCTGGTTCCGACAGGCACATGCTTGGACGACCATCTGAACCAATAGTTTTATGCGGTGGTCTCAGTCAGGACATGGTTTCCAGTAATACATATCCTTAGATCCCTGCTTGTCTTCAGCAAACTTGATTTATGTGGGCTTTCTTGATGCAAAGCAACTTTAGAAGAGGCTTCCTTCTTGTACAACACCATGCAGACCAATTTGATGCAGTGTGCAGTGTATGGTCTGAGCACTGACAGGTTGACCCCTCACCCCATTTAACGACCTCCTTTAGTACTCATAGTGCTGAACTATAAAAGTAGTTCACATGGTCTATTCACTAGGGACTACACCATAAAATCATGGCACTCGATGAGTGCTATGATTTTATCGTATTTGTGGGGTGTTCCCACATTGCAGCGCAATTACGCCCCTGAAGTACGCCCCACAACATACCCCAATTCTAGATAACACTTTCAACTATGAAAATAAAAAGTTGTTGGTTATGAAGTCTACCATCAGGTCAGTCACATGTGGACCCATCCCTTTATCTTTTTAACCCCTTTACTAAAAGCCACCTATGTGGAACACATTAATGACATTGTGGTGCTTGTTTCCCACGAGAAGGTTTCTGTAGAACAAAATGTTGATGTTTGAAGAAGACATTTTTAGATAATTTATTTAAAGAATTCAACAACTTTTTTTTCTTATCCTTTTATAAAAAGTTTCCCCTTCACAATCCAAGCAATTTGTACATATACACACCCACAAAGGAAGTGTGAGCCTGGCGCCAGCTGTGGCTCTGTGAACCAGGATGGTGATACAACCCCTTTCAAATTCTCTCATATCATTACCAGGATTACCTTATGTGCGGACATAGGGTGACATATATGAACGAGGATGTGCCATTTTTTTGGCATGCTTTGAGCCAAACAAACTGTTATAGCCATGTTTTTAAAAAATGCAATTAACGTTGTAACCCATAACATGCACAATGCTGGTGCCAAACAACACTTTTGAATGTGCCAAAGATTGGAGGCGTGACGTGAAAAAGTCATAAAATGTGCCAAAGTCTGGCGCCAAACTGTCATACAATCCATACCAGTTTCAAAGTGGCATGGCTGAGACTACTTTTGGCATAGAACGGGACACATGTATAAAGTGCTGTGACACACTTTCATACATACTGTCAGATCGTACGCTATAAAAATCAGAGGTAGAACTGGCGAGTTGGCGCCAGGTTCATACATGTCCCCTATAGTTTCTAGTCTGTGATATCATATCAATTTTAATCATCTTAAAGCCTAACTCATCCATTCTTTTTCCGAAACTTACAATCTTACTTTTATATATAGCAACAAAAATTATTTGGCCATTATACAACAAATACTTTGGCTTATTGCCCATAATAACCAATTAGAATCCATATGTCCTATTTCTAGCACAGTTCAAAAAATAAAAATGAACTGTGATCGACTGTTATGAGCAAAAAGTGATTTCTGGATATTGGCAAACAGCTTACTTGCAAATTCTCCTCTATTTCTGGGAGCCTCTTGGAAAACAAGCCACAAGCCCAACCTAAAAGTGGCCATTTCGGAAATGCTCTAGAAGAGGTTGGGGGAGGCTTTATTTCCGGCATAGGTCTTACAAACGCGGCAATTACCATTCTTATAGAGGACCTATTATGATTTCTGATATGTCTATTTTACTAAATATGTGAGCTCCCTGTGACCTCTCCTGACATGTCTGCTTTAGTAAACCTTGTGTATAATTCCTGTATGAACATAGATAATTCTGGGAAGCATCTTTTCTCTTATATCTCTGTGTTGAGCTCTATTATTCCATCAATATTTAGTTACAAAAACCTGTCAACTAAGTGTTGTCAATTTGGGGGAGGGAGTTTCAGCACAGTTTGACATTGTTCAATCAGTGCTGACCCATTTGAAAACTGGAATGGTAACACCCATCTGACTGATTCAGTAATACATTTCTAGAAGGATTAACAGAGGAACAGCACAGATATAAGGGAAGATGCTCCAGAATTGTTATATCATAGGGAACACAATAATAGGGGCCGGTCTAACAATGGCACAGAGCAGAATACCAGTTTGGATTATCTCTGTATTTGGGCCGTGTCACACGGCCGCTATGAGGGTGGCTTTTCTACGCGTTTTGGCGAGAAAAGCCCTCACCCTTCGCATTGAGACCAGTTCATGTTCCGCCCAAAACCGGCTGAAGACTGAACAAGTTCAATGATTTTTCGGTGACACATGGCGGTCTAACATCCCTGCAGTGGTGGACTGCTCACATGTATTTCCATAGAGCACCATGGATTAAAATTTGACACCGTTTACAGACGCTTCAAAACTAAACAGTCTGGTAAAACCAGCCGAAAAACTAGCCATGGGGACAAGTCCCATACACATAACATACTTGTCCCACAGCAGATTCATCAGCGATCCCTGATTTAAAGATTAAGCAAGTATGAGGCAAAAAGGCTGAAGTATGTAATATCCATCTACAGGGAAACCAACCGTTTTTGAGCGAATAAATGTATTTAAAAAAAAACTATATAAAAGACTGAATGACTTTGTAAATATTTCCTTTATACTTGTACTGACTTGGAGCTATAAGTTGTTTTGTAGTTTATTCACAACTAAAGTTGAACGTAGAGAAATATCGTCATGGAATCTCTTCCAGGAATCTGTTTTGTTTGTCTGAATTCTACATTTAAAGGGGTTGTGTTTGATCCGTTTTTAGATGCGTGTTTTGATCTGTGTTTCGGACCCAAACACGCATCTAACACTGTGCAGTGTGATTTCCATTGCTTTCCATGTGAAACACGCATCAGTGTTCAGACGTGTGATCGCCCATGCGGGTTTTACATGCGTCTATGTGATGCGTCTTTCAGATCCATTCAAAGAATAGACATGTTAACTATTGATCCTGTGTTGATGCCTGCACCTGCGTGTTGGATGCGTTTGGATGCGATTTACGCAGCGCTTTTGAATTCTTTTTTTGGATCCAAAACTGATCCAACAAGCCATGTGAACATACCCTAATGGAGCATCAGTAAAGATAAGCAGTAAATCTATGACACAATGCAGTGTTTAAACTACTTCCAAACATTGTTATATGGCATGTTATCACCATGTTGATTCTTTCCCCTCACCGGGCTAGTGGGCAGAGCTACAGTTGATAGGTGCCCTGTTTGATAACTACATTTGCCATTAAAAGCCCGATTCCTCCCTGCTGAGCTATAGATTCTATATACTATATCCACACCACATTTATATATGTGCATACCTCCAAAGTGTCCCTATTTTTAACCCTTGTCCCTCTTAGTTCTATATATGTCCCTCTTTTTTTCCAGGAATAGATTTGATAAATAAACGATTGTCTTGCTTTAAAAAGTATTGATTGTTTTTTTCTCTGTATCTACATAACCTTAATATTTATCTTTGGATAAAATGCAATCTGAAAATGTCCCCCTTTTTGGGTCTAAAAGGTTGGTTTTGTATGTGTTTTGGTGTGGTTGGGGGCTTACCGAAGTTCCCTATTTGCAATCTCTAAAATTTTTGTGAGGTATGTATGAGTGTGTATAGCCCCTTTCCCCTTTCTACTCTGAGACCCGTTTTTTCATACCGCAATTGTGTCAACTGACGAGCCAGACATGCTCAGTTAGGTCAGTCAGCCTAACCGGGAAGTAACCCCAAGAACCTTCCTACCCCTGTAGGACAGATTTTCTGTGGGGAAGGAGCCCGGGCGGCCATTTTGTTCTCCTATTATGATTACCCCAAAAAAAAACGAGAGGACTTTTCTAATTAAAAAAATTTTTTTTAGGATGTTTTTCTTTTATGACATAAGTTTATTGTTTTAGTTTTCTTTTTTTCCAAAGGGAACTCCTTTAAGTGATGAAGTAGCAGAGCTCTGAGCTCCCTCAATACTCTGCTCCTTAGTAACAGTTAACAAGCAGAATGTTGCTTTGTGTCTGAACAGAGAATAAAACATCATATAATTCAAAAGCATTACAAGATTAAATAAAGCAACATTTTTGCAAAGCATTATTGGGTTGAATAGGTTTTTTTTTTCTGTTTGTTGTGGAGTTTTCCTCTAAGGGTATGTTCACACAGCGTATTTTGGCACATATTTTTGTGCATATTTCATGCCGAAATATGTGCCAAAATACGCCCAAAACAATGTAAAATACACTTCTCATTGAATACAGTGTAAAATACACGTCGTCATTAACACAACGCGTATTTTACTCCCGTATTTTTCTGCGGCCCAAAAAGAATTGACATGTCAATTCTTTCAGGCATCTACGCACCATAAAAGAGTAAAGTATAGGAGGGGAAAATGTGCCCGGGCCATTGTGCGTTGTTCTTGGGTTTTAAATTCAGCAGCAAGCAAAAATTTTTTACGCACAGCTAATGGGTTTACGGGGTGAGGACATAGCGTAAATAATCAGCTGTGTGAACATCTCCTAAGCCTGCTGGTGGTTAAACTATTCTTCATCTTTTGTCCCCTGACATCTCTTGTATGCCAAACACTTTTGGGAAAGAAAGCAAAGATTGTACAGACAAAAAAACCAACCTGCCCAATCATCCTAAAAAAAGAGAGATCCGGGACACACAGAAATTGCTCGATAAAATTGGGCGAGGGGTCAGCGTTTAAAAGACATGGTGTCAAACTGCGGGCCCTCCCGGGAAATTTTTAAAAAAACTACAACCCCATCAAAGCCCCATTTTTGTTTAGTTATACAAATGAGATGGGAGTTTTGTTTTCCCCCCGCTGGGGGGCCGCAGTTTGACACCCCTGGTTTAAGATAAGAGGACATAGTTACTATGACAGTTGTGCCAGAATTCTGGTGTACATGCTTAATGCCACAATGTGGCATGTCCTATGAAGGGGTGTTGTTTCGCTAAAAGGGTGCGGCTTAACACGTGACACATCTCCGAAAAAGGCACCAAAATTTTAGCACAATTATTGGCACCATCTAAGAAAACTAATAACTAATATAAAAGTTAGAAAAAAGTGTCTACACATGTGCCGATTTATCATAGATCATGAGCCCTTGTAATAAATCTGTCTAGTCTAACTTTACACAGTTTAAAAATTAGACATTGTTAGTAAATGTGCCACAAAATCTTTTTAAATGTTTTGTGCATAAAAACTTTTACATACATAGTGGAAGGGTTGACTGCAATATCCAATTAAATCACTGTGGATTGGACCATAAAAGAGGTAAGGCTTATGCAAATCTGCATCCTCTCAATCTTAAAGAGCCACTGCATCAAATTAGTCAGGACCACTTAGTACTATCTATACAAAGCCTGAGTTCAGGCAATTCTTATTTTTGCAAACAGTCTCTCAGGCGGTGGATCTCTCCAGGGTTTCATTTTTTTTTACCGAGTCCATTTCTCGTCATTTTTTATCACCTGGCATCCTCACCCAGTTTCCTTTTACAAGTTTCTATATGATGCTGAAGACTCCTTCTTTTCTCAGAGCTTATAAGCTTTTTCATGAGGTATTTGGCAACTGCCTTTATCAGGCAAGGAGGAGATAGACAATATTCTTTTAGATGGTGCCCATCTATACATGTCTTTAAACAAGCGATACCTAAATTTTCTGAAACTTTAGGAAACCTTCTTGTCAAAAAGCCCTTTCAAAAAAAACCCAAATTGTATAGTTCCCAGGTTTTTCATGCTTCTGTTGCACTTAAAATCTTTCTCCAGACAAGTCATGGCTGCCCCAAACAGTTTGTTGATCTTTCCAGCCATCTTTTGATTTAAAGGGTTTTTTTCACGGGTTGTACATATTGGCTTTTGTCTTGTCCAAATTCATTTTTGCCCTTCTTTCACTCACCAGTTCCCTTTTTGAAAACCAAGGCACCATTTTTCCAATTTGGCTGACGGGTTTTCATGCCCAAGCCCAAGATACTTCACATCCCAGGAGCGGGGCAAAAGTCGGCAATGTAAAAAAAGTCTTGTTTTCTGCAAAAGGGGGGAGTACACAACCAAAAGGTTTTTCTCCAAAACTGAAGCTGGGTGGAGGGGAGAAAGCAATAATATGATTTTTAAAAGGGGACTCAAAATCCCAATAATACCTGATAAAACCCAAAATAATTTTAGTTTTTGGGGGCCCTAGTTTACCCCCCTTTTTTAAATCCTCCCTTGAACCAAACGTCTTTTTTTATCCCCCCCCTTATAATACCCCCCAAAAGCAAATGTTCAAGCGTGGCCTGCTCAAACCCACAGCTGGCCTTATGGCCTTTATTATTTCTTCTAGTTTTTTTCAGAGGTAAAGTCAGTAAATTTAGGCTCCTGCAACAAAGTAATTGAAATGTATTAAACCAGTCTATATGGAGCCAGATGAAAGGGTAAAATGTGATTTGAGCTATTTGTTTCAAAAGTTGAGATATGGAAAGTAATTTATTACTGCCCACATAACAGTACCATACACTGACTATAAAATACCACCATAGAGTGCAAAAAACTATCTTGCCCAAATTATAAATCCTGTAATACAGTACCTACAAAATATTGTCACTTAGTAAAAGCATAACAATGCTATACAGTAGTTAAATAATATCAAAACACAGTGCCAAACAATTGTACAATACTGTGATATAGTGCCTACAAAATAAACACAGTGCTAAAATATTACTGCAATTATAGTACGCAAATTATAGCATGTAACTCTTGAGGCAGAGTGACCTCAGGTGGTTGCATTCCTCTGCCACTAACTGACGTACAGCAGGAGACCTGCAAGATACATGCAATGGAGGTGCCTGGACTCAGTGAGGGAAGCCAGTAGTTTTGGGTCAGTAACACTAAGTTAAGTTAACACTAAGCTAATTACAGGCTGGCCTTTTCAAAACGGCTGTAGTGTTGGGTGGGAGGCTGTTCCCTTGTTCCAGGCCAGGCTCTATCAGGTTTTGTTAAGCCTATTAAAGCCAGTCTCATTCAGACACCAGGGGGTGTGGTTGGCTACCTAGACTTGGGAGCAATGCCTGGGTCGAAGAGGAGGCCCTGACCCTAGGTTGAGGGAAGCCTGGACATCCAGAGGCTGGTGAAAATACAGTGTTTGTGGTGCTGGGTAGTAAGCTCAGGCCACAGTTAGAGATGGTTCTCTATGTTCAGTTAGTGGTCAGATGGCCTAAAATTTTTGTTAATATTTTTGCTTCTGTACATTGACCTGTCTGAGGAATAAAGCTGGCTGAGGCCAGTTTTTAAATACAGCTTTGTGTCTGAGTTTCACATCTTTTTTACGAAAAACTGTGACCCTGTAAGCTAAAGTGATCCCCTGGACAGTCCAAGATGGCGGCTGGATGTAAGTGCCTACACTCTGTTAAATTGTGTTCAAATTCATAGGCAATAATCATGGAGTGATGGAAATACCTACACTATAAGTACAGAACTATTATTGTGTAAAAGTGCCACATGGAGCTGAAATAATATTGCAGTTACAGTATACAAGCAATAGCACATAACTGTGTTAAATTCATGGGCATTAGTCAGATGGAAACAATTTTCTCACCTGTAAATATCTTCCATATTCTTTGACAACTCATGTAGACAATGAAAATCAATGTAAAAATCACAAGCGATGAGACGAGAGCAACAAGGCCTAGATGCTTGTGAGAAACTGGATAGAAAAGTGATAGACAAGAAAATTACCCATAAATATCATAAAACCATCCAATCAACAAACTATTGTGCAGCTTCATGGATACATTAAACAATAGTTATTGCTGTTCTGAATTTTTTTTTTAAATGTCCGGTGGTTGGGACTGTTCTAAAACAAAAAAATTAATATGGTTCCAGCACCTCCACTGCCCTGATGTTCCCCACCACTGTCCCACTTATGACATTAAGACCATGGTTCCCATGATTCAATGGCCTTAGTGGTCTCTGCTTACATGTTCAGTGTGGTACAACTGAGGCCAGTAAATGGAGGCAGCATTACATGAACCATGGATGTGACGTCATCAGTGGGGGGCCATTGGTGAGCACTGAAGCAGTGATGGTGTTGGAGGGGCAGCGGTTTCAGTACAGTTTTTTTAATGCTAGAACAGTCCCAACCACTGGTCCTTTTAAAAAAAAATAAATAAATCTTGGATAACCCCTTTAAATTGCTCTTCATAAGACATGTTAAAAGGGAGTTTCCAGCCAGATAAAAAGTTATTAGAATTTTTTTTAACATTAAATTGATAACACTTGCCCCACAATGCCCCAATGTCCTGCTATTTGCAATGGTTCCACTTCCCTTCTGGTTTCATTCCAGACCAAAAAAAAGGAACTCCTCCTCTCCCTAAGTCAGGCCATGGCTATTGACATGCATGAAGGGAGATGGCTGTGTGGCTCAGTCAGACTATGTCAGAGCAAATCTGGGAGTGGAGCAGGACTGGCACTGATAGATGCCACCCTCACACTGAACATTTAGAAGTATGTATAATCGTTTTCAATGTGAAGCATGTTAATATTTTTTTTTCTGGCTGGGCAATTCCTTTAAGTATTGTGTGGTCCACTTTAGATGCAAAGCTTTTTTCTGATTTTTTAAAAGAGAACATTTGATTATAGAAAACCTGTCAAGTGCATTATGCTACCCTATTTGAGAGCAGGATTTAATAGAGAAGACAAGTTCTGTGATTTATAGGTTTCTAAACTGCAGAAGTGAAAAGCAGAGAAAATTTTATTAGTGAAACGGAAAACTATTTTTTGCTCTGTACACACACTAATACAGGGAAAGCTGTCAATCACTTGTATGTGGGCGGGGTCAGAAGGACTTTCACTCTCCTAAGGAGCTTGGTAAGGATTTTCTAAGCTTTTTACTTAGATATTGTGCTCCAAATAATACAAACCTGTATAATCACAGAGCTCAGCTTCTCTCCTGCTCTCATATCCTATTCTCAGTTAGGGTACATCCACATGGTGTATTGCGGCGCAAGGCGCCGGATGTTTTGGAGCAACGCGCTGATCAGCGCGTCTTTCCAAAGCACGGGGGAGGGGTGGTCGGGCGTCGGCCCCATAGACATTCATTGTTAGTGGCGCTAACAATTGACATGTCACTTTTCTCCCCCGGTGTACAACACGATCGTATTGTACGCGCGGGGGGGGGGGGGGGGGTGTAATCCATAGCTCTCATTCCCTTTAGGTCTTCCATTGTTGTGAACAGATATGCTTTTTATTTGGGTGAAGTTCTGTCAAATCATTCCTAATTTTTTTTGCCACTGAACTACAGTACATAGCTATATATTAGAGCAGTAAAAGTATCATGAATCTAAAACTCTCAACATGGTGTACAATAATGGAAATACTTACAGTCAAAAGAACAGACGAAATGTGGATGTGAAAAACGCACATCAGAACGCCAAATCTGGGAAGAAAAGTCAGATGGTTACAACCAAATACAAATGTGCAAAGCAATAAAAAAAATACTGAAATGAAGTAGCTCCACCTTAAAGGGGTATTCCACCCAAAAACATTGTTACATGTTCACTGGATAAGTGACAAATGTTCGATTGGAGAGGGTGGGACCACTGGCACCAACACTCCCATAGAGTTTGTATACTTTACTGCTTCTTCATTAAAGCTTCTCGATGTCACAGTTTTCAGGAGTAAGGACCAGAGTCCCTCAGTTTAGCGATTGAGGATCCCAGCAGCCTGGCTGCCACAAATCTGACATTCCTGTCCAGCAAATATGTGGTAAATGTTTTAGCTGAAATAACCTCTGGTCCTTCCAAACTGAAGGGTTTTTTAATTCAGAATTTAAACAGAATTAGAAAAACATGGCTGCTTTCTTCTAGAAATAGTTTCCCAGGTTCACAAGTTGTGTGTGACATTGCACCTCAGCACTATTCACTGCAATTTATCTTATTTTAGTAATTTATTTAGCACTGTTATATTCCATAGCGCTGTTCAGAGATTGTCATTACTCACACTGGTCCCTTTCAATGTTGGGGCTCAGTCTAAATTCAACATTAACCTATGTGTGTTAGGAGATTGGGGGGAACCAAAGTACCAGAAGAAAACCCCCACACCACATGGGCAGAACACACAAACTAATTTCAGGTATTGTCTGTGGAGGGATTTGAACCCACCACCCCAGTGCTGCAAGGCAACTGTGCTAACAACATAGCGGAGCTTCAAAGCCTGAGAAAACCCATAGACATGGGTGCTGGTTTTTTTTTTAAAAAAATTCAGAGGTGACTGCAGTTAACCCCCAATAAATCGCTTTCCCCAGTGTCACGCTCACAGAAGTCCAACTAAACTGAAATATGAGGAGATGTTTGTTGGGGTCTTCATAATGGTGAGCTGTTCTACCGGTGACATCTGGAAAACAATGTGGTCACCAATGATTTTTTTTATTGATTGAGTCTGGCATCACATGGCCATAATGTGAGTACAATTTAGAATCTGAATTATGGCTGTAGTACCGGGACCTCCTGTGGTTCAACAAAACTGTACTTGGAACACCATAGCACCCTATAATGATCTCAGCTTGGTTAGCTGCAGTGTCGGACTGGGGTGCATAGGGCCCACAGGTGGAGTTGACACTAGGGGCCCACTAATTGAGTTTTTATGGGCCCACCGGTGGAGTTTATTTTAGGGGCCCACCCTATAGCTACGGTAAATGACCTTAGATGCCTCCTATACTCTGCTTCTTGCTTTTTGCCACTCTTTCTCTGCTTTTTTGCCTCTTCTGAGAATGTATATGGAGTTAAAAAAAACAACTTTAGGTCTACCATACTCAGGGGCCCACCGGGGGTTTCCCCTATTACCCTGTGGGCCAGTCCGAGCCTGGTTAGCTGTACCACAGGAAGTCCAGGTGGTGACCATACTACACTCTCCATATCTCAGGCAGCACAGAAACAGCTAAAGTAGATCCCACAAATAATTCTCCATAGCTCAGCAACCTACACAATTTTCATGTAGATTCCAAAGCTGGTGATATTCCCTATAGGAAAATGATGGAAGTAGTCAGCAAGTTGCTTTAAGTGCTTTTAGGTGCTTTAAGCCTGTAAGTGGTAATGATGAAGTTCGATAATGATGACTAACTGGTTGTGTCTGTGGTTTGTATAGTTATTACTGATTGTGTAACACTATTGTGCAGCTATTACCGAACGTTTATAACACAAAAACATGACTACTTGACTTGCTCATGTTTCCTCTACTGTTACGAAAAAAAAAAGAAAGCACTCTAACCCTTATTGTATGAACATGAGGGTCTGCAAGGAGAGATGAAATTCACAAACCACCCAACGCTACCACATTGAAGGGCATAGCTAGAGGGAAGGTTGTCCACTCAGTTGCCCCAAGTGGGGACCAAGGGCAATTAGAGAGAGCTGGGGCAGCAGACCGATGAAGCTTGGACACGGTATAAATTGAACTTAATAATAAAAGAGTATGCAGTAAGTGCCAGGGAAGCACCAAGGGCAATTAGATGAAGAGCCAGGGGTAACAAATTGAGGAATCTTAGATGCTAAATATATTGAAATAAAACAATATACAGTAAGTGCCCCCTAGTGTTGGCTATGGGCAATCAGAAATATAGTATTTAAAGGGAACCTGTCACATAGGTTATGCCTTCTTGTGAGGACAGCACAAGCTAGTGACAAACCTGCTGTTTCCAGCACTGTGTCCCTTATTCTGTAAGATGCTGTAGTTTTCGTGTATTTAATGCTCAAATCTGCAGTTTTCAGCCAGAAGAGTCATTTGAAGAGTCCTTCAGAGTGTCAGTTTTTTCAAACCCTGCCCACCTGAGGCTAGCCCCGCCCACCTCAACTGACAAACCTGTTACTTTGAATAGGTAGAAATATGTGAATAACTGTCAATGGGTGGGGCTAGCCTTTTGTGGGCGGAGCTAACACCTAATCATGAATAAGATTTGAGGGGTAAATACTCTAAAAGTACAGCATCTTACAGAATAAGGGACACAGCTCTGGAAACAGCAGGTCTGACACTAGCTTGTGCTGTCCTCAGCAAGAAGGCATAACCTATGTGACAGGTTCCCTTTAACTCAGGCATCCTCAAACTGCGGCCCTCCAGCTGTTGGGAAACTATAACTCCTATCATGCATTTATATAATCTATAACAGCGGGAATTATGGGAGTTGTAGTTTCCCAACAGCTGGAGGGCCGCAGTTTGAGGATGCCTGATTTAACTATATAGCATTGCAGATTTGGAGCTGTGTACCAGAATAACTGAGCTTTGACCTGTATAAAGATATTAGGAGATTAATCAGGAGAATCAGCAAGCCTGCCAAATTCTTTTTAATCACTACTTTGCAATCAAGGGAAGACTACAGCAAGAATGAGTGATGGGACACCAGTGTAAAAAAACTTGATCACTTTTTGTCCAGAATGTGACGGGGTGAATCAGCACCATAAACCCATTCTATGTCTTAACCCTATTATCACAGGAAATGCCCTTTATAAATATATGTTTAAAATAATGAAACAAAGTGGCAACTGAAAAGCAATAGATCTAGGAAAACATGATCAAAATGCATCGTCTGGTCACACCATCAGCAAGTGGTTACATATAGCTGGCTCCAGCTCAACAGGCGCTAACACTTATTACATATGTACTGGCCCTGTCACAGCTGACATCAGTTACAGTGGTCTCTCAAGTTACAATAGCCTCAGGATGCAATATTTTCAATATACAATATTTGTTACGTGGACATTGTATGTTGAATGTGGTTTCAAGAAACAATGTAACAGACATTGTTGATCAGGGGCATAAGTGATTGATGCAAGATCCAGCCAATTATCATGAACATTTTAACCCCATAAGGACCCGGCGATTTTTTTTGGTGACACGTTCGTTTTTCCCTCCTCGCCTTCTGAAAGCCATAACTTTTTTATTTTTCCACCTACATAGACACATGAGGGCTTTTATTTTGCGGGACAAGATGTAATTTCTAATGGTGTTATTCACTATACTATAGAATACACTGGGAAACTGCAAAAAAATTCCAAGTGGGACAAATTGTGAAAAAAAAGTATTTTCTCCATGTTTGCGGGGGTTTTGCTTTTATGGCGTTCAATCTTCGGTAAATATAATGTGTTATCTGTATTCTTCAGGGTGTTACGCATCCGGCAATACCAAACATGTAGGGTTTCCGTTATGTTTTGGTACCGTAAAAAAATTCCAAACATTTTCTATTTTTGAAATTTGCGCCACGGCACCATTTTGTGCGACCAATAACTTTTTTGTACTAACACCTACAGACGTCAGTGAGGGGGCATTTTTTGCGGGCTGAAGTGTACTTTTTATTGCTAGTAGTTTGGAATGCATGCGACTTTTTTGATCATTTTTATTCCATTTTTTGAGTGACGTAAAATGACCAAAAAACGCAATTTTGGCGTTTGGAATTTTTTTTCTTCTACGGTGTTCAGCGTATGGGATAAATGATGTTATATTTTTATAGATCGGACTTTTTCGGACGCGGCGATACCAAATATGTGAAACTTTTTTATTATTTTAATGATTTTATTTGTAAAATGGGGAAAGGGGGGTGATTTGAACTTTTAATACTTTTTTTTTTGTACTTTAAAACTTTATTTATTTATTTTTTTTTTTTACTGTAACATTGAGGCCACCTATGGTAATTGACCACTAGGTGGCGCGATTGTTAATACAACCTAATGCATTGCATAGGCAATGCATTAGGGTGTACAAAGATGGCGGTTTCCCCACTTCCTGTCTGTAGACGGAAGTGGGGCAAACCGGCCAGGGTAAGTGACGGGAGCCTTCACAAGGCTCCCCACCCCCATGCCCGGTCATCGGATCGGCGCAGCTATGACCGGTGCGCGGCACCGATCGGCGTTAATTCAGACGCCGCTTTATCTGTATTAGTTGTCTGCTTCATTTTTCTTTAAAGGGGTTGTATCATTTCATTAAATGGTCTTCAGAATAAGGGAAGAGTGAAAATAAGCAACTTTGCAATTGGATGTCATTAGCAAAGCTGTCTAGTTTCTGTAAACACAGTTCCCCAGTGCCGGTCGGATCACACCCCCCTTCATGTCATTGGCTGACGGCTCTACTGATTTACATTCTGTCTGGCCCCCGGTCGGTCGTATTCACAGGAGCGTGCATTCCTGCCTCTCTCACTAAGAATAAGGGGCCGGGAGCATTTCACTCTGCACAGCCAGAAGAAACACACTAACACTGTAGCTGTTTCTACAATCAGAAAACAGCAGAATTGTGGCTCAGTGCCTAAATGCTCCTGCGTGTAAACATAGCAGGGAGATCTGTGCTGCTCTGGATGAGTTCCTAGAAGACTGGATTCAACTGTAACAAACCTCCAGCTGTGAGATGAGAAGAGATCAGTGCTCTGAGTTCATAGAAGACTGTCTAGACTGAATGCAGGCCTGTGGTATGTAAACAGCTCTTACAAAATAAGACTGCATAGGGAGAGGAACGACACAGTGACATTTGGACTCAGACAGAGAGGGGAGGGGGAAGAGCAAACTGACTCAGGAGCGAGCATGAACAGTGAACAGTGATGAACAGTGAGGTCATCCCCCTTCAGTTGAGAAACACTCAGCTAGGAGGGGAAGAAACGCCCCTGGATTTCAGGAAATGAGAGAATCAAGCTTCAAGAAAACAGCCGAATGGATGAAGCGATACATCCCCTTTAATTTTCATTTTTCATTATGCTGGAGTGACATTTTTGGGCATTGAAACCAATTACCAGTTTTTCACAGAGTTATGGTCTTAACATACAATGATTTCAACAATTGTCATCTCAGAACCAATTAATATTGTATGTTTAGGGACCACTGTACTAATTAGTTACCTTATACTCATTTATTACATTTTGATTAAACAATTTGGGCAGTAATAACATCTTGTATCTGTCAACAATTCATCTTAGCGGCTATACACATTAGCCTAAAGGGATATTCCCACCAACAGATTGATTGCAAAACAGGCCCCTGAAAGTCTCTGTTCAACATGGAGGGTCGGTTGGAAATCTTGGTAACATCAATGGGAGCATTACGGCCACCTCTCCGTGTTGAACGGAGACTTTCAGGAGCGGATCGTTCCCGTCCCGCCTCCTCCCCTGTATGTATCGACACTCATTGAGCGCCGATACATACACAGCATCGCAGGGGGCGCACGGCTTTCACCACACCTCCTGTGACGCTGGGTCTCTTCGGTCCGCAGCTCTGCCGCCGAGGAGATCCCTGGGAGTTGTGTGCAGCGTAAGTAGCGTGATGACATCACGCTGTTTACACCGCTCAGCAGCTCCGGACCGGGACGCACGGACCCAGGTGAGTACTCGTTTGTTATTTTATAATTAGCTACAGGGGGGCATCTACTGGCTACAGGGGGGGCATCTCTGGCTACAGGGGGGCATCACTGGCTACAGGGGGCATCTACTGGCTACAGGGGGGGCATCACTGGCTACAGGGGGCATCACTGGCTGCAGGGGGCATCTACTGGCTACAGAGGGGGCATCTACTGGCTACGGAGGGCATCACTGGCTACAGGGGGTATCCACTGGCTACTGGGGGCATCACTGGCTACAGGGGCATCTACTGGCTACAGGGGGGCATCACTGGCTACAGGGGGGCATCACTGGCTACAAGGGGGGAATCACTGGCCACAGGGGGGCATCTACTGGCTACAGGGGGCATCACTGGCTACAGGGTGGCATCACCTGGCTACTAGGGGTCATCTCCTGGCTACAGGGGGCATCACTGGCTACAGGGGACATCACTGGCTACAAGGGGGCATCACTGGCTACAGGGGGACATCACTGACTACATGGGGGCATCTACTGGCCACAGGGGTATCTCCTGGTCACAGGGGACATCACTGGCTACAGGGGGGCATCACTGGTACGGAGGGCTTTCACTGGTGCAGGGGGGCATCTACTGGCTACAGGGGGGCATCTACTGGCTACAGGGGGCATCTACTGGCTACAGGGGCATCACCTGGCTACAGGAGGCATCTACTGGCCAGAGGGGCATCTACTGGCTACAGGGGGGGGGGCATCTACTGGCTAAAGGGGGCATCTACTGGCTACAAGGGGGGGGCATCTACTGGCTACAGGGGGGTATCTACTGGCTACAGGGGGCATCTACTGGCTACAGGGGGTTGCTACCTGGCTACAGGGGGCTACTATGCGGCTACAGAGGCATCTACCTAGGTATAGGGGCCTACTGTCTGGCTACAGGGGGCTAATGTCTGGCTACAGGGGGCATATTACATGGCTACCATATGAGGTGCTATAGATGGGGCATTTGTATAGAGATAGGAATTGGTAGAGAAGTGCTGATAAAGGGAGGAGTGTAAGATGTTTGTTTTGTAAATTTTACAGTGAAGAGTCGGGAGCAGTCGTCATGGCGTCTGGGACAGATGGAAAAGAAGAAGAAGAGAAAGAGGACAACTCTTCAGAGACGTCTCCTGTGAGTCACTAGATATAACTTTACTATAATCTCTTATATGTCTGCAGAGCCTGTGTACAGCTGGTATCCAATACTGTATGGTCACTGTATGGCGGGAATATTGGTTGTAGTCTATGGGTTTATACTCAGTAATGATCAGTTTGTATTATTTGGTCACTATGTGCTGGTGATATGTGGTCAGGGTGTGGTGGTATTATTAGGTCAATGTGTGTTGGTGATATGTGGTCTTAGTGGTCTTGGAATTCTGGTTTTGTGTAGCGGTGTTATTTGGTAACTGTATGACTATTAGTTAGCAGTTTTCTACGTAGCAGATTGTGGTAAAGCTTTTTGTATATTTTGGCTTTGGTTTATGGTGATGCAATGTGTTGCACTGTGGCGCCATATGTTACCGGGGGAGGTGGGGGGGGATTTCTTCACCCCGCCCTGAGTGAAATTTAGCCTAGGAACTGCCCTGTGTACAAGTGTCATCCATCCACCCTGCAGCTCAACCGTAGTGATCGTATCTGGGTTTTTGCTAACTAGAGAACTGTACTTGCAACATAAAGCCATGGCAAGCAGCGGTGAAGTATGGCAATTAGTCATAATCCTCATGCAATCACCATGGCGCTGCCTCAATGTGTATGGGCACCCTAACTTTGCCAGTTAAAAGGGAACTCCGCCACAAATAATCTGAGCTGATGAGTCTTGGAAATCTTCTAAGAATCAAGCACTATAGTCTGGGAATTGACCCGAGCTCATCTCCCAGGAATGGTGGATTTCTTTTAGAACTGTTTATCATTAATTATTAAACTTCATAAGAAAAGAAAGTTTATACCTTGATACAATCTCCAATGCCGGGCCGAGGGAGTGAAAGCTGCAGATCTTGAGATCCAACTTGATCTTTCTGAGAAGGAGAATGTTTTGCATTGAACATGAAGTAGGTGTCACATAGCATTCATAACATAGTAAAGAAAGATGGGGCTCAGCTTAGTAGTTGCTACATGGGCTATGACCCCGTTAATGACATTATAGATTAACATCATAGTCATGTGCCATTCAATACTGTTTTTATCCCTACAATGATCTCCATGTGATAAAGTATATGACCCCTTTGGCCATGGTGTTATTACAGCAGTTTGCCAGAAAACGATTACCCAGATGCACAGGTCTGCCGCAGATTATAGTGGTCACAGAGCCGCCCTTGTGTCATCTGGCCTGTTGAATGTACAGATTACATGACCTTTGTAATATGCTGGTATTATGGCCTATGTAAATAACTATATGTAAGTTGAATATTGTATTGTTGTACCTCTCTCTGTCCTGGTAATATTTTGGGGTCTTTAAAATACGCCTGGGTAATATTTTGGGTATATAGCCTGTGTAACATACTGCTCATCTGTCCTGGGTAATATTTTGGGTATATGGTCTGTGTAACATACTGCTCATCTGTCCTGCTTAGTATATTGGGTACCATATATGACCTATGTAGGAAGCAGCGATTTGCGAAACGCGCGTCGGGGCGACCGGTCTATTCAATTTCTTCTGGTGAGGCACTTTGGGCCATTGAAACCATTAATACTATTTTGAAATACGTCTCTTGAGTTTGAGGCTTCTTACATTATATAGTATTTTGCAAAGACAGATTGTTATATTAAGTGAGCAGTGATGTGCCTTTTTTGAATTATATTTACATCATATTTATATTTAAACAGCAATGATTAGACCTGTTATATATGGGATCTCTTATAAACCTTTTTTATGTTTGTAAGATTTTAAGATGTTATTAATAAAGATTGTTACTTTTATACCAGTTACTCTCTATGTTTTGTGATTGTTAGATTGTGGTATAGGAGAGTGGTTTTTCTAATATGAGAGGGAAGCTAAACTCCGCAGGGTTCAGCCTATGGAGTATATTTGGACATATATTATTGTTTCTGGTAGTCATTCATTCTGTATAACATGCTGGTTACAGTCTTGGCAATAATACCAGTCATCTCTCCTAATCATATGGTCTGTGTAATATGCTGATCATCCATCCTGTGTAGTATCCTTGTCATTGTTCCTGTATAATATACTATCTTCTAGCATGTGCAATATGTCAGCTATTTGTGTAATATACTGGTTATATGGCTTGTACAATATAACCGTTTTCTGTCCTGTATAGTATGTTGGTCATCTGTACTGTGTAATATATTGGTAGTTTGTCCTGTAAAACATGCTTGCTGATCATCTGTTCTATGTAGTATGTTGATCAGTCAGCATGTAACATACATCTACATTATGTATCAATTCTTTTAACCATTAAATCTAGTGTTATATGTTACTCACCATGGAAACATTATAGATTAGGGTCTTAAGGTTACAGTCTCCAGTTTCCTGATCTTGGTGACATAATGCTGCACTAAAAGATGCTGGAACTTCAGAAGAAATTGTGAGCAGCACTTGAGAAAGCGAAGTCTTCACATCTGCTTTCCAAAGCCGATCTGAAATAAAACAAGACAATGTAATGCGCTCTGTTCTTTTTTAACAGAAACATTAAAGACTGATGACCAATAAAAACCACCTGGTGATCTATTCTGCCCTCATATTATTCTTAGTATTTTTATCTTGGGATAGTCACTTAGTATAGTAGATATGAGCTAAACTATGCATCTATAGCTATTTCTGCAGCAGCTGAACGGGACACACCCCTTTTCTATGATTGGCTAACTGATTTGTCGTTCAACTTGTTGGGACACACCCCCAGATGGGAAACGCCCCCTGAGCTGTGATTGGCTGCCTGCACTCTGTGCTTACTCCCCTCTTAGCTGTGAGAAACGAGCTGCTTGCGATGACTGTGTGTGTATAATGAAGGCTCTCAGCTCTTCTCTATGTGATGGCTCTCCAGTGATGTAAAAGATCTGGGCAATTACTGAGTATCTAACTGTTAGATTAACTCTCCTCTCATATAACACAGTCTTATACCCTCCCTGTGCTCTCCCCATATAACAGCCTTATACAGTCTGCACTACCTCCTGCCTAATAACAGAGGGGATATGAGGGGGGGCAGAGAGCATTTCTCAAACTTGCTTCATCAGTTCAGGCTGTGTTTATAACTGCTTACACCAATGCAGAGGTTCTGGTTACAAGGAGCTTGTGCAGCCTGAGAGGGAGCTGAGAGCTCTGCAGCCAGAAGCATGAGAACTCTTCAGCCAGAAGTATAGCAGGAGGTCTGCAGAGCTGTGATGTCCTCTCCCTTCCCCTGCTAACACAGAATGATGATGTGACAACTCTTCATTGAGGGGAGACATGCCTCCTGGGAGGAAAGACCCGCCTACTGAGAGGAGAGACTCACCCCTGTAATTGAAACTGAAAAAGATAGAAACAGCGCAAGTCTACGAAAGCTTCAAACGATAAAACCTCTTTAAGCCATAACCTTTTGGTGTCCCAGTTTGCGGGACTCCCCCACACGAAAATGGGAGGCTGGCAACTATGAATATGGACCTGTATGGTTTGTATGTGCCAGTGCAATGGGTCAAAGCACATGCAAACAGAAATAATACACCTCAGTTCTCTACAGTTTTATTGTTTAAATCACTTTACAAGCATTTACTTACCGCTTGTATTTGGGCATTTTATATGGGTGTGATTCTTTAACGAGAACTGTGAACAAACAGAATAGAACATTGAAAGATTAATAAGGCATGTATCTCCAGCATAGGCATAATATGAAGCTCTATGGCCCCATTGCAAAATTTGAAATAGTATCACCACTATGCTTTCGGACCCTTTTAGGTACCAGGGTCTAGGTGCAATTGGTATCATTGCACTCCCTATAGTTACACCTAAAGCCCATAGTAAAGCCATCTTTTGAATAAAATAGAGAGGTTACTTGCTCCTCATAGTCTTTTCCTCTAAGAATGTTTCTAGAGTAGCCTCCTGGTGGCCATGTAACTCTTTGATCAATGTGACCCCTGACCACACCATGCTTAAAGTGGTCACTAGTTTTCTAGTGACCCGATAAGAGATTGGGTAAACCTTCACCAATCAGTCCATATGATCTAGAAAGGACCCCAAGGTTGGCTGTTCAGTAAGCCTGCTATTTTGCAAGGATTAGTTTAACAAGTTATTTAGTTTGGAACATATAAAACCATAAAAATGTTTCTGCTGCAACGCAGAAAGACTAAAAGTAAAAAATTTGAAAACAAAAATTCTAGTTAATAATGATACCAAAGTGAGGCAGTTTTGTAAAGAATTTTCATTTAAATTTCCTGTGTGCTTTTTGTATCAGTTATTCAAAGATGGGAAGCTTAGTAGTCGTATGTGTCTTGTCACGAAGGAAACTGCTGCGTGTTGAGTTCAGGAGATCAGGTGATAAAAGATGGGTGGCTTTTTTTCAGGGCAGTCTATGAAGCCATACTCCTTTGGACCTGTCTCTTAAGGCTCCGTCTACACGGCAATTGTTAAATACTGTTGGATTCTGTTATAGAATCCAACCCGTATTTTACTATCGTGTTCTTTTTAGCGCGTTTTTTGCACAGATTTTGTGCTCAGTTTTCGGATATCAGCTGGCCATTAACAGTGAACAATACTATACTCTGCCGTTTTCAAGTGGCAGCTTATAGAACATGTGCTAGGTTTTTTGATTGGACCTCAGAAAATATGAGTTGTGTAGACTACAGCGCAGATTTTCTATTGAAGTCTATGGGGATTTTTTACAGTTGGATTTTTGTGGATTCTAAACACTGAATCCGCCTAAAAATCCGACAGTAAACCAGTGCTGTGTGTAGACGTAGCCTAAGGATTTCAGCATGAGGAAAGGAAACAGGGAGCGTGTACTGAGGCTGAGATTGGAAGGGAGAACGATAGATGCAGAACAGCAAAGGATTCTGTTACTCAGGTGGAAACCATTTTTAAATAAGAAATGCTGCTGCTTAGCAGATGAGAAGGGAGACTACATACATGAAATGCACAAATTAGTACAAAAAACATCATAGGCTATTTAAAGATTTTTGTTCAGAGAACAAAAAAAACCTCAAAGTCTTTTCAGGCCTGGTCATTAGGAATAAACAAATTATTACTCAAGTCAAAGTCCATTGTACAGAACACAAAGCGCTCTAATCTACTGCACACATTCTCTTGTACATTCTGAAAATTAACAATATGGCAATGAAATGTTCTCTTCTACCATCTAGTGGAGAAATTCGTGTGTAAATGGACACAATGGTAAAGGTAAACTGGTGTAAATCCTAATGATGAAATATTCTGCACAGCCATCTAGTGGGCAGATACACTTAAACACTCCATTTAAATAAACAGCATAGTAATGAAATGCTCTGTGCTGCCTGTTCATAAAGTTTTTACATACAGTTGAAACCAGAAGTTTACATACACTATATAAAAAGACACATCTGCATGTTTTTCTCACTATCTGACATGAAATCAGAATAAATCTTACCCGTTTTAGGTCAAGTAGGATCCAAAAATATTTATATTTGCCAAATGCCAGAATAATGAGTAGAGAGAGAATTTTTAAGGCATTTTTACTACTTTCTGCAAAGTCAAAAGTTTACATACACTAGGATTACTGTGCCTTTAAATAATTTGGGACAGTCCATATGATGAGGTCATGTCTTTGAAGCTTCTGATAAAACCTATTGGCAACATCTGAGTTAAATAGAGACACATCTGTGGATGTATTTCATTACACACCAGAAACACACTGCTTCTGTGTGTAACATCATGGGAAAGTCTAAAGTAATCAGCCAAGATATCAGGAAGAGAATTGTGTTCTTGCACAGGTCTGGATCATCCTTGGATGCAATTTCCAGATACCTGAAGGTGCTTCGTTCATCTGCACAAGCAATTATATGCAAGTACGTACCAGATGGGAATGCCCAGCCATCATGCCGCTCAGGAAGGAGACGGGTTCTGTGTCTCAAAGATGAATGTGTTTTGGTCCGACATGGAACTTCTTGTTTCAACTGTAACAGTACTAATGTACCGGTTTTAATGTTTTGCCGTGAAGGTGTTATTTGTGAAGCAAGTTATCCAACCTTAAGGTAATTATCTCCACTCTTTGGTTTAGTTTTGTACAACATTGCAGGACTATCAGGCTGGTCCACCTTGTAACATTCCCCAGACTGTACGGGACTGTCCTCACATGGCCAGGGAATATCGTGGTCCAACCTGGAACAGCCCCAATCCACCTCCAAATCAGGTGGTACCACCCATATCTGGGGTAGTGCTTACATATGTCACACCCCCTTTCAGGCTGTAATGGGCCATATGTTATGCAGGCGTGATCTAAATAGAACCATAACATTCCAAGAGCACATAGCTCATTATGGAAGTCACAAGTCATAAGCTGGCCTGGTGGGTCTATAAGATGTACAAAACGCTGTCTGCACACATATACCTCTACCTGCTTTCGGGCCAAGTGGGGCAATATTTCGGAAAAGTGCAAAATGTAAATTTCATACAAAGTCTTAATGGGGTTTTGTCACTACAAAGATTAGCTTTCAACATATAGGGAATGGTAATTCAAAACTTTTACCAATTACATTTGAGATTGCCCTAATCAGGAAATGAGAGAGATTTTATCTTCTCTGAGTGCACACAAGTTTCTCTGGTTACTGTCCAGCGCTCCCCTTCTCTCTCTGCTCTTTGTTTTATATGAGAGTAGAGAGTAACGTCAACAGGATGGATGGCAGCTTGAGAACAGAGTTTGTTATCTTTAACAAACAAAGGGGATTGTTAACTTTTTATAAGCACTGGTTTTCACCCCTTTGAGCTTTGTAGCCTTCTGCATTATATATTAAATCTTTTTATTACCACTGCAATAATAAGAGCTGGGAATACAGAGCTGATATCACGGTCCGTGCCGCGTTCCTGTCCTTCGCCGCGGCCTCTGCTGTCGCCTTGTGCGTTCCTGGTGCCGCTGCTTGCTGCCTGCGGTCGCTGTGCGGCTTTTCCCGTGCTGGCCATGCTGCTCCTCCATCTTGGCTGCTGCCCTATTTCCCTGTCTCTCTATAGAGGGCAGCGGCCACATCATGCTCTCATTTATTCCCACAATGTGCAGCAGGGTTGGGCTTCCTCTACCAATCCCCTTCCACCTGAGTGTTTATAAGCCTGCTCCTACCTACACTCCCGGCCTGATCCTTGTTTTTGCATGTTGTGCTGTTGTCTCATGTTGTATTGTTTTTGCTGTGTGGTTTCTTATCTTGTTTGTTAGCAGTCTGGTGTGCACATGCTGTCTTGTTTGTGTCCTTGTGGTATTCCCTATATTTGGTCAGTCTCTATGTTGGTCTCCTTGTGTCTGTGTCTTTGTCTGAGTTTCCTTGCCTTGTTCTCTGCCTGTGTTCTTGTCCTGGTCGTGCCTTGGTTCCTTGCCTGAGTTTAGTTTTAGTCTCTGCTTATGTTCTTGGTGTTGTTTCCAGTCTGTCTATGTATTGTTCCTTTGCCTTACGTTTAACCCTCCTGGTTGGCATCCGTTTTGTCCTGTCTTTGTCTGTTTGTACCTGCACATATCTTTACCTAGTCTGCTTTATCTTTGTTCCTATTCTGTTGGTGCCTACCTTTGGCACTTCTGGCCTGTCTGGTCAGCTGCCACTGCTGGGGACTGCTCTGAGGTCGCACCTGGCGGCTGTTGGGGTGAGCCATCCTTAAAGGGGATGTATCGCTTCCTTAGTTCGGCTGATTCACACTGCTCTTAGCTTCTCAACTCTGGAAATGCAGGGGTGTTTCTTCCCCTCCCCGCTGGGTGACATCATCCCCCCCGTGCCTGTGCATGCTGGCTCCCGCGACTCCCTCCCCCCCCCCTCTTTGAGTCCACATGTCACTGTGTCTTTCCCTATGCAGTCTTATTTTGTAAGAGCTCTATACATACCACAGGCTGCATTCAATCTAGACTGAACAACTGAACTCTTCTCCTCTCACAGCTGGAGATGCTCTATGAACGGCACAGGTCTCGCTTCTATGCAGGAGAGTTAAGCACCGGGACAAAACTGTTATGTTTTCTCATTGTAGAATCTGTTGCAGTCTGTTTCTGCTGGGTGTGGAGAGAGAGAATGCTACAGCCCCTAACTCTGAGTCAGGCAGGAATCGACACAAATTGTGCTATTTCCTGATTGTGTAAGCCCTTCAGTGTAATTCTGTTTCTTCTGCCTGTATAAAGTGAAAATGTGACGATCCCTTACTCTGAGTGAGAGACACAGCTCCGTGAATTCGACCTGGGGCTGTACAGAATGTAAATGAGCTCTTAGCTAGTGAAATGCAAGGAGAAGGGATCCAGAGGGATTCGACCAGGACTGGATATCAGTGTAAACAAAAACACAAGATAAGGAATACTGTGAATACAAGACAGCTTTGCTAATGACATCCAATTGCAAAGTTGCTTGTTTTCACTGTCCCCTTATTCTGAAGACCATTTAATGAAATGATAAAACCCCTTTAACATCAAAGGCTCTGTGAAGATGCCCGACGGCCGCTTAGTCACGCCCCATCGGAGCAAGCCCAGCAGTGGTCCAGTGGGTCCACTACCCGCTTTACCCGCTCATCCGTTACAGTAGGATCAGGCCATGGACTCCGCTGACATCTTGCCCTCTGTTTTCTTGGTTTATGTGCAGGTCTTGTTTGTGGCAGTTTCTTTTTGTGTGTGGGAGTGTTTTTTTTTTCCCTTTTGCAGGTCTTTGGTGGTTTAGAGTGTCAGTATCCCTGACCGCTGGCTCATGGTTCGCCCAGAGTGTGTCTGTCTGTCCCGCTGGCTCATGGTTCGCCCAGAGTGTGTCTGTCCCGCTGGCTCATGGTTCGCCCAGAATATGTCTGTCCCGCTGGCTCATGGTTCGCCCAGAGTGTGTCTGTCTGTCCCGCTGGCTCATGGTTCGCCCAGAGTGTGTCTGTCTGTCCCGCTGGCTCATGGTTCGCCCAGAGTGTGTCTGTCTGTCACGCTGGCTCAAGGTACGCCCAGAGGGTGTCTGTCTGTCCTGCTGGCTCATGGTGCGCCCAGAGTGTGTCTGTCCCTCTGGCTCATGGTTCGCCCAGAGTGTGTCTGTCCGGCTGGCTCATGGTTCGCCCAGAGTGTGTCTGTCTGTCCGGCTGGCTCATGGTTCGCCCAGAGTGTGTCTGTCTGTCCGGCTGGCTCATGGTTCGCCCAGAGTGTGTCTGTCTGTCCGGCTGGCTCATGGTTCGCCCAGAGTGTGTCTGTCTGTCCGGCTGGCTCATGGTCCCACCCAGTGTGTCTGTCCGTTAGCTCATGGTCCCGCCCAGGGAGTGTCTGTCCGTTAGCTCATGGTCCCGCCCAGAGCATGTCTGTCCGTTAGCTCATGGTCCAGCCCAGAGCGTGTCTGTCCGTTAGCTCATGGTCCCGCCCAGAGCGTGTCTGTCCGTTAGCTCATGGTCCCGCCCAGAGCGTATCTGTCCGTTAGCTCATGGTCCCGCCCAAAGCGTGTCTGTCCGTTAGCTCATGGTCCCGCCCAGAGCGTCCGTTAGCTCATGGTCCAGCCCAGAGCGTCCATTAGCTCATGGTCCCGCCCAGAGATCCCACCCCATTCTGCCTAGTGCCCTGTTTGTTCCTCCTGTGCACCTCCATTTCCTAGGTATTCCCAGTTCTGGCTGTGCAGCCTGTACTTTGGTTTTGGGGTTGCCCCCGGAGTGTTTTCGGTCCCCACACCTAGGTGGAACTTCCATTTTGTGGATTGGAGGAGAATGAGGGGGTTTAAGGAGCGGGGGACTGTCACGGTGCGTGCTGCGGTCTTGTCCTTCGCCGTGGCCTCTGCTGTCGCCGTGTGCGTTCCTGGCGCTGCTGCTTGCTGCCTGCGGTCGCTGTGCGGCTTTTCCCATGCTGGCCATGTTTGTTAGCAGTCCAATGTGCACACGCTGTCTTGTTTGTGTTCTTATGGTATTCCCTATATTTGGTCAGTCTCTATGTTGGTCTCCTTGTGTCTGTGTCTTTGTCTGAGTTTCCTTGCCTTGTTCTCTGCCTGTGTTCTTGTCCTGGTCGTGCCTTGATTCCTTGTCTGAGTGTAGCTTTAGTCTCTGCTCATGTTCTTGGTGTTGTTTCCAGTCTGTCTCTGTATTGTTCCTTTGCCTTACGTTTAACCCTCCTGGTTGGCATCCGTTTTGTCCTGTCTTTGTCTGTCTGTACCTGCACATATTTTTACCTAGTCTGTTTTGTCTCTGTTCCTATTCTGTTGGTGCCTATCTTTGGCACTTGTGGCCTGTCTGGTCAGCTGCCACTGCTGGGGACTGCTCTGAGGTCGCATCTGGCGGCTGTTGGGGAAAGCCATCCTTACCATCAAAGGCTCTGTGAAGATGCCCGACGGCCGCTTAGTCACTGCTATAGAACTACTCATAGCCTCATAGACAACCTCTTTAAAGAAAAATATAAAGGGTAGCTTTACCTTAAAACACAGGTGATGATCTCTATCGACACTTTCAAGGTAATAGTTCTGCGAGACACAAATGTCAAAATTATCACTCAATACCCAATAACATACGCAGTGAAAATTAGGCCCACGCTATATGGTGACTTGAGGTAAAATTGAAGAGATACCTCAGTCATTATTTGCGACGTCACAGGCCTAAGACATTATATTAAATAAAAAATGAGCATTTATATAAGCCTCTAAGAAAAAGGGATTTAAGCTGACATATAACTTAGGAAGGGAAGATCTCTCCTTAAGGAGAGCACCGAACGAACGGCTTGTAGAGTTTTTGTTTTGCCTTTTCGCCCTCTACTTAGCATCTGCATATCACAAGGCATTATGGGAAAGGGGCTGAGAAGCCCACAGCGCCCTCTGTTGGTTGTAACACATCCTCAATTTGCAAATTGAGGATTTGTTACAACCAACAGAGGGCGCAGTGGACATATAACTTAGTCATTCATTAAGATTTAAGAGAATTTATCGGAAAATTACCTGTTGTTTAAATTTTTATGCGAAACATATTTATTAAGAATGTTTTCTGATATTTTGTTTACTTTTCCATGCCACTATCTATAATTAAAAAATAATCTTGAAATCCTGCAGTTTTCACTTTGGCCACTGAGCCTAATCATAGTCTTGCACTTTCTGTTCTGTATACACTTCTCAGCAGCCTCCTCACTATCATCACAATGAAAGGTGATAGATAACACAGGATCCATAATTTAGACTCAGAAATAATCACTCACTCTCCTCCTTCTTGCACAGTGATGTTTTTCCAGGTCACAAAATATGCCCTGTGAACTCTTTCATAGAAGTCAATGAGTCAGCTCCTGTTCAGACTCTCATGTCCGTGTAGCTTCTATAAAGCATTTTACACTCAGGTAAGATGACTGTCCCCATAATCATATGCAGAAAACATAGTTACATCAAGTTCAAAGAAACAGTGGGGAAATATGGGTGAAGGGCGGGAGCTAAGGATTTTTTTTAGCTTTGTTTCCACGACTAATGAAGGCTTTGAAATCCATAAGGCAAGAACCAATCTGCTCTGAGGAATTCATTTCTGATCCCAGACTTGCCATCAGACTGGATCCAGATATTTTATATGGCTACATAAGTATTAATATTTTTAGCAGTAAGTGGTTATCTAAACCTTTCTTGAAACCTTCAACTGTTCCTGCTGTGACCAGCTCCTCACGCAGCTATTCCACAGATTTAATATTCGCATGGTGAAGAAGGCTTTTCTCCTCTGGAGATTGAATCCTTTTTTCTCCACATGGAGGGAATGTCTTCTTGTCTTTTGAGGGGGCTTTACATAAAATAGCTTTTCCCCCTCCTTTTTGTACGGGCCATTTATATACTTATATAAATTAATCATGTCTTCCCAGAGACAGGCTGAGCACACTCTGTTTGGAATCAATCTTGTAAGCAGACTAAGAACTAAAAAATCTACAATAAGAAGATAATATCACATAAGAAAAATATATGTATCCTTATCTGGTCTTAATTAGGTAAGAAGAAAAAAAAAAGATTGCCGATACATTTCCTTTAAGGAAAGTGTTATATTTGGAAACTGTATCTTACATAACCTAATTAAAAAGAATGCCATAGACTTGCCTTAAAACTTTGACCCTTAGTCTATTATTTACCCTCATTGATCAAAGACCTCATTGATCAAAGAGATTTTTGGGGAAGACATGGGGTACTGTTAATGTTAGGAGCACCAAGGGGACCTCTGATTTGGTGCAATTATTTTATGGAGCACTATGTAATAATAATGCATTATAACTGTGGGAGAGGGCACAATGGGAGCACTATCCATGGCACAATTATATTAGACTAGAATTGATAGGCCATGCTTTGTAAGCATGGGGGCACCCTCATTGGTACAATTATTTTGTGGACAATGTTGAGGGCAATATCGGTTGCACACAACAATTTTAGGTTGGCAAAGTGTGGCGTTATCACAATGAGAGGCACTATCTGTTTGGTAAGGTTATTCTGGGGGACACTAATACAGGCTGAGCACTTTCTGTTTGGCACCAATCTTGTAAGGCGGTAATTACTGTTGGTAACACTATAGGCAAATGTATGAACGGGGCTGCACCAGAAGTATGGCGTCTTTTCAGCCCAAGACCTAGCACAGCCCCATTCCCTATCTTTTTAAAACTCCCACACACCAATATCAGGCGCATTACAGAGCGCCCGCGGCACTTTGTAATGTGCCTGATTTTGGGGGGTGTGCGAGAGGCGGGGCGCATTAGAACCGTACGAAGCTATAGATTTATGGCTTCAGTACAGCAAATCCAGGTGCATTACTGCTGGAACAGGTAAACCACCTTAAAAGTGGTATACCTGAGCCAGAAGTGTTTTTTATGCGCTAGAATGTGCCTGATTCATGACCCGCAGTAGACCAGGTTCATAAACTCAGGTGCATTCTACACTATTATAATGCGCTTCAAAATTATCGTCTAATGGCCATAAATCATACATGTCCCCCTGATTGTACACAATTTTTTCTGGGGTGCTATGTACATCTGCATTTATCCTCCAGGCCACTGTCTGTAAAAAAAATTTTTTCTTTTAAGGGGTATCGTGGGGGGACAATATGTGCATAACATTCTTTTTGTGGCACTATCTGTATGGCTATATTGTTCTTTTGGTGACTATAGTTATGTCACTATTGACTCTGCATTTGTGGCTATTGAGAAGCACAGTAGGTAATAGAGTAGCAGCAGTATGAGAGCAATGTCAGGGCACAGAGATGAGTCATGGCTGGAAGAAACAACAGGAAAAGTCATATGGAAAAGATAAGGAAAGAAAACATCTATAGTCAAAGAAGATGTCACCTGTGAGCCACTGAATGTAATTGTTCTGTATTTTGCCTGTGACTGCAACCGATCAGTGGTGTAATTTCCTGTATGTATGGCACTGCTAAAGTTATTGTAAAAAGTAATACCAATCTAGAGACAGTGTTTCATAACTTTTACACCCTTCCTCCCATGGTCCTGTCACAAGTAGATACTTGTAGATTTTTAAGACCCTCACAAATTTGAACAGATCTCTGCCACTCAAAGGTTGCCTTCTGCTGACTTAGAACATGGTAAGATAGATATGAGTATTACCCTCCCATGTTCTTGAACAACGGCCTTGTCTTCTGTGATGCATTCTCCTTTCTGCTTTCTACAAAAAGTCACTGTGGGCACTGTGGGCACTGTGGGCAGGAGACAAGGACTGGCATATTTTACAGTCATAGTGTTTGAATAGTGATGGACTTCTTGCACAGACACATTCAGTAATTCTTTAATGTCTTTGGGAGAAAAGATAAATCTGTTACCATATACAATAGTTAGACATATGCAAATACAATGTATATAGAGTCTACAGCTAACAATGTTTATACATGTACTATGCTCAGGACTGTTGCTCTTCTCTGAAACAGCCTGTCTGTTGATACTTGCCACTGAGGGGAGCTAAATATGTACTTATACAGCTGTCATTCCCTACATTAGGGGCTATATAAATCTGTATACAGGGAGCCCCTCCTCTTAGTAGCCACGGTCAGTTGTCAAATTAGAAAGTAGTACTTGGCAACAGACTGTGGATGGTCAGGGATGTTGGCTGCTCCTAGGCAATAGCTTACAGACCTACACTTTTCTACAAACAGTACAAGCTGACAAAGTGACAGTTTGTTGTCTGCTGCTAAGGAGCAACCAAAGTAAATGTAATTATCCAAAGAAGAGTCGTGTGACTTGGTGCTAAGGAGCAAGTGAGGGAAATTTAAATAGAATGTGGTAACTGTCAATGGAAGTACAGCTAAACTTAAAGAAGTTACCCTACATGTACATATAAATATATTTCTTACAAGGTTCTGGATGTTTCTCGAAAGGACATTTCTTTTCCCGTTTGCTGTCACGATAGTTGTAAAATGCCTGTGAATAAAGGCAATACATTCAGTTCACAGTTCAGTTAATATAAATGTCATTATTATTATGGGATGCTTGGCTGTTAAAGGGGTATTCCCATCACACTGATTAGCTTCAAACATGTAGCAAAGGTAAATGAGCATTATTACTAGATACATTTCTATTATGATTGTGCTTAATTTCAAAGTTTGATCAGTTTTTATTTCCTGCTTGTTTACCAATGCTTTCCTACCTGGTCTAGTAGTAATAACTGGGCTGGTAACGCCACTCCCTGCTATGTTTTATCAAGAGAATAAAACCTTACTAAAAGAAACCTTAACCCTTTACTGTTACTGGGAAAGATTAGTAGCATTGTGTCCTGTTGTCAGGACTGAATTGACACCGTTATCTTTGTATGTAAATACATAGATAACAGCTTGTCTTAACAGCATGAAAAATGTTTTTCTCACAAGGAGCTTTCTCTTATGACAAGTATAGATCTTCTAGTTCACATTTATAGCCAGACATCCTGCTTGGACAGTGTAATTTTTTTTTAAAACGCTTCTTCACAAATATTATTGTTGTTAATTAATTCCAGGGAGCTGTACAAGCCAGGGTTTTAGGACCGTAATATGAGACAAGTACTGAAATAAGACAAATACAATAACATTAAATAACACACTGATATTGAAGAAGAAAGGACCCTGCCTGCCCGTGAGGGCTTACAATCTACAATGTAGAAGGGGGGAGACAGAAGGTGAGGGGCAGACACGTTTGTGGGTTGGTGTAGTGACAGTGGGGTTATTGTAAGTTTTATGCCATCCTGAAGAGATTTGTTTTCGGGTTGCTTTTGAAACTAGTAAAAGTGGTGGAGAGTTTGATGTGTTGAGGTAGCAAGTTCAAGAGTATGGAGGATTCACAAAAGAAATCTTGGAGACGGTTGTGTGAGGAGCTGACAAGAGGAAAGCAGAGAAAAAGCTCCTGTGAGGAGCGGAGATTGCTTGTGGGAAGGTATCTGATGTTCCTCTAATAGGCTCAGCTAGGAACAGGAGCTAGCAGAGCTGGAATGTCAGTCAATGCGGTAGAACTAGCTATACTTGCACATAAAATGGGACCATGAAGTAGAGGGGGCAGAGCAGGTTATGTGTAAACAACCAGATGGGAAAATCCTGTTCGGTTCCTATAAAAAAGAAATGTTAAGCTGCTGGGGCCAAATAAAGAAAAACAAGCTTATACTCACCTTCTTCCTCACCTCTCTTCCAGGGCTGGGTTTCACCAGTCTTCTGTTTACTTTCTAGGAGACACTGTCACTGCCAGCACTGATTGGATGCAGCGGTCATGTGCTACTACCATATATCACCACTTGGAAGTGAACTGCTCCATTTGGAAGTTGAGTATAGTTTGTTTTTTTTTAATTGGGCACTAGTAGCTTAGCATTTCTATTTCATAGGAACCGGAAAACCCCTTTAAAGGTAAGCCCATTGCATTCCGATATACTTAGGTAGAAGGAAGACTGTACAATGCTGACCAAAGACAATAGATGCTTATTACTCTCTATTGGCACTTTCTCAAGCAGTACAGGGAAAACAAACATTTCTAGTATAGCGGGGTGGTAGATGCCCACACAGGCTTCAACTAGTGGGTCCTAAGAGAAATCACCATATATTTCTATATATCAGCTTGCATGCTGCACCAGGTGTAAAGCTGAAGAACAAGCAAGGCAAGACAAGGAAGGGAGTTAGAAGGCAAGTAAAACATTTTATAAAATGACACTTACCTCAATACATAAACAAGGTAGTAAATTTTCATATGACAGAGAAGTAATCTTGGAGGAATTGGTCTGCAGGATAAATGGTAGGATAGTAAATACATGACTCTAAATACATTAGAGTTGTGATAAAAATTCTTCTGTCTGTATGCTGCAGAACTTAAAGGGGATGTCTCACTACATTGATTCATCTTACCTCAGTCTTGTTTTCTTGGTTTCATTTTGAATTCAGGGACATGTTTACTGGTTTCTACTAGGCTGAGTAGAAGCCAGGTCTGTAGATATAGTGACCAGTGCTGGCAGCCTATCATGAGAGATTGAACAGGTCTGTAGCTATAGCGACCTGAGGAGCTGATACAGCCCATACAAGAGGGGATATCTCAGCATAGGTAGGATACTGTTAATGGACATATATTGCATAGTGACTTGTTTTTGCAAGATCTTTAACATAAAAAGCAATCTTTGTAGTGAGGCAACTTCTTTAACCCCATCCTTTGGCAGCCCCTGCTGGTTCAGTGTCTGTACACTGCATTACCTGCCAGTCTGGGACTTTTACTGTTTAAACATGGCACAGAAGTCTTATTTCACACAATGCACTGCATCAACATTATGAAACCTGTACTTAGTTGTAAGGGATGATTCCAAGTATCAGCCAGCAATGATATAAGATAGGGCTCTGGAATAGCTTATAAAACAAGATGTAAGTGAAAACATTGCAGCTGTAAATGTAAGATACTGAAGGTGAAGAAACTTTTCTATAGGTATATTCAAATGGTGCTGTAATATCGCAGTTTACTGCTATGATTACTGCAAAATCACAACAAAACGATACAGTTCTAGTAATCCTGGCAATAAACTGCAATTTGACCACATCATGTAAATACAGTGATACCTCACCATACAATAGCAATTGGCTCCAGGGCGACCATTGAATGTTGAAACCATAACTAGAAAACCAATGATTGGTTCCAAGGCCCCAAAATGTCACCAACATAATTGGAAAAATGGAGATTAAAAAAAACGAAGCAGATAACGAATACAGATAAAGCAAGTCTTCACATGTAACAGTTGAGAACAGGAGCTTTTTTGGATCATGTACGTTGTACACAATGAACCACAAAAAAGAAAATGGGGCCCTCATCTGGTGCCAATGGAATCGCTCATCCTGGCCCATGTAAAGAACAGTACAGAACATGTAGTACTGCACTGTACTGTAGAGAGATTCCACTAGACCATCAATCACTGCATGCACCCCACTAATACAAATGTTTTACAAGTAAAATATTCATGATAATTGACTGGATCAGTGTTTATGACATTGTATCTTAGAACCATACTCAACATACAATGTTCCGGGAAAGACGATTATACATACCTCCCAATTTTTAGAGATTGCAAAGATGGACAAATCAGGCCACGCCTCTAACCACGCCCAAACTCATGACATCACAGCATGACATGCCTCTAACCATGCCCAAACACCTGACATCACACCAAGACACGCCTCTAACCACGCCCACACACATACATGGCAACTTTTTAGACAGCCAAAAAGGGGCACATTGCATTGTATCCAATGATGAAATATTAAGTAATTTGTTATGTAATATACCGCGAGGAAGCTATCAGTTACTTTTGAAAGCAAGATCTTCAGTTTATTTGCGCTTATATATTTATCTAATGAAAAAGAGGGATATTTATAGTGCTAAGAGGGACAAGGGTTAAAAATAGGGACAGTCCCTCCAAAATAGGGACAGTTGGGAGGTATGATTGTATGTGGAAAATATTGTGTCTGGAGGCCATTGTAACTTGAGGAACCGTTGTATACCCCAATGGACTATATTTAATTGAATGAATAGGTCTGTATCTTCTCTTACCAGCTGCTTGCCACTATTTTTCAGGTCGTCACAGAGAAAAGCCATATTGCACAGCCGCACGTACACATCTGGGCCTTTTGGTATGGAGATCTCAAACCTCTTCTCCTTTTCGAAGTGCTGATATAGGAAATCTGGTTCTTTTATAAGTCAAAGAAAATTGTGTTATTCTTATTATTATGGATATTTTCAATTTATTGCCCAGAACAATTTCCCAAAATAATAGTAAATATAAATCCTTGAGGTGCCCTCTTTCTAGCTGTGAAAATTGCATTTAGTTGTTTCTAAAGAAACTGACAAACAATAAAGAACTATATAAATTTAGTATTGTACGGACCAACAGAATGACATATTAGTACGTCATTTATATTTAACAGTAAACTCTGTAAAAATAAAACGCCAAAATTAATGGCATAGTTGTACTTATTTTTCTATTCTGGTGCACAAACATGTGGGCGGTTCCCAATACGTTATATAATACACAGTGTCAAAGGAAAAAAAAAATAAAAAAAACAGCATCCAAATTTAGTCACACAATAAATAAAACCTGACTTTAATTATTAAAGGGGTTTTGCCACGATCTCATTTCATACCTCCTGCATCCAGCTCTTCAGCTCTGTGTGCTCAGAAGGGGGTGTGTGTGATTTGTTTGAATTGCATATCATGTGATCCAGCAGGAGTGTCACGGGGGTCGCGTCCCGGTCCCGGCGCCGCGTCCCTTACCCGTCCGTGCTCCTGTGAACGCCGCTCAAGGCCGCCGTGCGCGTGACCGCTGCTCTAGGCGCGCGTGCGCCGACTTCTCTAAATTTAAAGGGCCAGCGTCCCGATAATTGGTCTATGGTCGGGCGCTGGTTCTATTTATGGTATCCGCCCCCAGCACTTCCTGCCAGTCTGTTGGTGTGTTTTTGGTGCGTTTAGAGAGTATTGGAGTTCAGTCTTGATTACCCGTGTACCAGTCCGCTTGCTTACGTTTCCTGACCTTGCCTGTTTGCCGCCTGCCCTGACCGTCTGCCCATCTCTGACTACGAACCTCTGCTGCCTGCCCTGACCTCCTGCCTGTCCCCGACTACGCCTCCGGATTACGTTTCTGTACCTCGCTGTACCACGGCCGCCATCGCAAGCCAGTCACGTCAGGGGTAACGACCTGGTAGCCTCTCGCCACAGCAAGTCCATCCCGCTTTGCGGCGGGCTCTGGTGAAAACCGGGGGCTACTTAGACTCGGTTCCCTGGCATGGCTTAGCTATCATCGCTTGCGTTGGCCCAGCGGATCCACTCCTCCGTTACAAGGAGGACATCACCAGGCTTTTCCTCTCTCTAGTCAAAGAAAGGTCTGTTTATGTGTAGAACAGTAAGTAGCTACACTGTAGCTCAGAGGTAAAACTTTTGCCTCCAGGCACAAGGGTCCTCGGTTCAAATCCCTGCAGGAACCAAACCTGTGGATTTTTCTCGTTATCAATGCATATACCTGATTAAGGTTTCTTTTATTATTTATTTGCAATGTTTTACTAATTACTAAGAAGCACGGGGACAGAGGTAGAATGACAGCACCTGGGGTTGAACACTCAGTAGCTGCCTGAGAGGAGAGGTGATGTCTGAGCATGTGCGACCAGGACTGAGGAGCGCTCAGCCCTGGTCATATCCCCTGGAGAAAAGCTGTACACAAAGGATCACTAAAGGAGCAGCTAAAACAAAAACGGTGCAGAATTTTTAATAATAATGAATGGTTAAAATGTTTATTATTTAATTTACAAACTTCCCACGTCAATTATACTTCATGGCAAAACCCCTTTAAGGGAATCATAGAAAGAAAAACCCAATTCTAAAATATAACCTTTACTAGTAAATATACATAAAAATTTCAAACATCTACCAATATACTGAACACCACAAAATAAAATATAACTTGTAATCGTCTTGGTACCTAAATGGTATTAATAATAGACATCAACTCTTTCAATATGAAGAGTTGATGTCTATAATTAATGCCATTTAGGTTCCAAGACTAGAACAAGTGATATATTTTGTGATGTTCAGTATATTGGTAGATGTTTGAAATTTTAACGTCTATTTGGTAAAGGTTATATTTTAGAATTGGGTTTTTCTTTCTGTGATTCTTTTGTAGTTTGTTACCCTAATATATATCATAAGTGGCTTTTCTTTACTGTGATTTTGCAAAACAGCTTTAACAATTAAAATCCCAACACATGTCCCAAATGCACATTTCCAAAGCTAACACATTTTGGACACTCTCTGTATTCATAGTGCACAAAGACGTGATAAAATGGGACTTTATTAACTTACATATACTTGTGCTAAGATAAATTAGAGACAAAAATACAAATGTTGAATTAGATGGCTAAAAAACCTTCATCCTAAAGAATTGGTCCTACCATGCACTTTAATGACTTATTGTGTCGATATGCCATCAAAGTCCGATTGGTGCTGGAAAGGAATTGTCAGCTTAGAATGGAGGGCTGGTTGCGCCTGCATATGACTCTCCATTCTGTCCTATTGGTATGGCCAAACACATCACTCACCTGTACCCAGAACTGCTGCGGAAGAGAACAGAGTTATGTGCAAACGCAACCGGCTCTCCGTTCTGCCCGGACACTTTTGGGGGCCCGTTCCACAGAAAGGTGCGGGTCTGATGGGTGGGACCTGTACTCATCAGACTTTGATAACATATCCTAGCATTTAGCTATCAAAATCTATGGTGGGTCAACCCCTTTAACTTATTTGAAAACTGATAGTAGCAACACATCTCAAAAAAGTTGGCTCCGGACGTTGTCTAGCATTGTGTTGCATCCCCTACTCTTTTTATAACAGTCTGTAAATGTCTGGATGGTGAGTAGAAGATTTTCTGGAATTTTGGTAGAGAAATGTTGTCCTTTTATTATGATGTTCGATTCTAGCTGCTCTTGTTTTCTTTCAGTGAAAGGTCTGGACTGCAGGTGGCCAGTTCGGCACCCAGACTCTTTTTCTACAAAGCCATGCTGTTTTGATGGATGCAGTATTTGCTCTAACATTGCCTTGCTGAAATATGCAAGGCCTTTCCTGAAAGAACTGTCATCTGGATGGGAGCACATGTTGTTCTAAAACCTCTATATACTGCTCAGCATTGATAGTGACCTTCAAGATGTGGAGCTACTCATGCCATAGGCACTAATGCAACTCCATCATCAGGTGAGAAGGTCGAACAACTGCCCAGGGCAGTTGAGTCTTGGGGCCCACTATTGGAGTTGGTTCTTGGGGCCCACCAGTAGAGTTAATTCTTGGAGCCCACCAGTGGAGATGATTCTTGGGGCCCACCAGTGGAGTTGATTCTCGGAGCCCACCAGTGGAGTTGATTCTCGGAGCCCACCAGTGGAGTTGATTCTTGGGGCCCACCAGTGGAGGAGATTCTTGGGGCCCACCAGTGGAGGAGATTCTTGGGGCCCCCATACAGCTACTGTACATGACTATTGTAATTTAGAGACTGTAACTAGTTGCTATGGTTTAATGTTTCTATTTGTATTATGCGGGCACTGTTCCATGTGACTAGCTGTCTTGTAGGGCCGCTATAACTTTCAGTGTTAGTGCTGGCCTATTTATGGGATATGTACTGTGTTCGTGGAATATTCAAAGTCTGTGCAATTTTGACCCCTCTGCCCTTTAGAAGTACGTGCTGGCCATTGCGCGCCACAATACAACATGTGAACATACCTAAGGGTATGTTACAGTGAAGTGAGTGTTAAAATACTGAGTATGCTTCCATATCAGCAGTTGATTACAATTCTCTCAGCCAATTAGCACTACAAGCACAAAGCCTTGTCTTCTATCAAATATAATAGCCAATAAAAACTCTTTAAAATCTCTGTTCTTAAAAGGTAAAGTGTTTGTATAAGCAACAAGTAAGGGCTTTTCCTGGCCTATGCTGACTGAACAACATATTGCACCTTATTTTATTCTTTACTATCCCTTTCAGACTTTAGCTTTAGTTAAGTAAAAAAAAAAAAATCAAAAACACACAAAACTTACTTTCATCTTGGTTGGAAATGTAGCACCTTTTATTAACGGGCAAGGTATAGTTCGGCTCGGAGAACAGTGTTACAGATATCTCTTGTCCACGTGTGACATTCCAACAGTCATACGTCACTTCCCACTAAACAGAAAACAAGGGAGATAAGAGTTTATAGCTTAATATCTATGATGAAAAACAATCTTGGTAGCTATGTAGTGTGTCTAGACACGCTATTGGTAGTCTTGTTTACAGCACTTTTTAACTATAACTTTTTAATTATATATTTGCATTTTTAAAATGTAATATAAGCATACATTGTTAATGCACTTTTGAGTACTGGCACTTTAAGCCCCAGTAGTGCCATATGTTGTACTTCAGCCAATTAGTAGAAGCTATGGGATCCAAAGTAGAGAAAGGAGCTGCAGGATCATATAATCAGCCATCTTGCGACAGACAGTTTATCTAAGAGTTGAAGTTTGAAGTTGCCAGTTGTTACAGAGTTTTAGCATGGAGTGATCATTTGGCCACAATCTGGTTGTGGACCAGAGGCAGGCTACTCTATTACATTGGGCCTATGAACATTAATTCAAAAATATCGAAATAATGAGTAGAGGGAGAAAGAAGAACTTCGCAGCAGAGACAGAGAGAGTGGAAGAGAGAAGGGAAAAAACTAGTTCAAGTGGCTAGAGGAGCCTGGCAGCAAACATTATCCAGTCACTAGGCTTGTGGAGAAAGAGTTACGAGGAGCCTCTGGTCCACCATGACTGAAAGGGAGCACCAGTGGACCCTACAAGATCGAAAGGTGGTATGCAGATACAGCAACTAGAGAGACTACTCCTGTTTGGCTGAAGAAGTGTGCGCTGAAAAGTAGAGGACTAAGATCAGCAGTGAGAGCACTTTCACAAAAGCTAATGTGAAAACAGCAATTGTAATGCTTACAAGTTTGTGCCATAAGCAAAGCCTGTTAAAGGGGTTGTCTTACTACAAGGTTTGCTTTTTATGTTAAAGATCTTGCAAAAACAAGTCACTTTGCTATATGTATCCATTAACAGTGTCCTGCCTATTACTAGATATCCCCTCTTGTATGGGCTACATCAGCTCCTCAGGTAACTATAGCTACAGACCTTTCCAGTCTCTCATGAACGACTGCCTAGCACTGGTTGCTATAGCTACAGACCTTGGTTCTACTGAAGAGATGTAGTGAGACAACTCCTTTAAGACCTCAAAAGCTGTCGTTTCTACTGCACTTCTTCCACTGGATGCACCATCTTCCAGCACACCACTGCAGTAGGCCTCATCAAACATCATCCACATACTTGCATAAATGGTACCCCTGCCACTATCATTTCTGCAATTGCAAAACTACAACTCCAGGCAATAAGTGAAAATCCACTGGTCCATATTATTACTTACCCAGTCTTCTATTTTAGAATAATTTTCCTTCTTAATCCAGAATGAATGAAACTTGTTATTACTTAATTCTAGACCCTGAACCATAAAACCTTGGAGTTTGGGGAGTCCTATATAAGAGCAAAAAAAAAAAAATTAATGGCATCTTGAATAAAATAAAAATCTTCACCTTGTCTTGCAATAAGCATTCTCTCAAATAAGCTAGGTAGTGGTAGAAAAAAAGGTCTGATTGACATGACCCCTTCTGTTACATTTATATATATTAATAAGACATAGATTTGTTGCAGGGAGACAACCCAAAAGATGGATTAATATTTTAATATTTAAAGAGGTGTTTCAGCACTAAAAAAAAAGTTGTTCGTCTGTCGTGGCATTATAAAAAGTAGAAGAAAACGTACCTTGTAACCACTCTCATTTCATCGCTGCGGCTGTCCTGGCGAACCTGGCAGATGACTTCCAAATTCATCATGTGAGGGCTTCAGCCAATCACAGATCGCAAAAGTCATCTACCGGGTGCGGGACAGCCACAGTGATAGAACAAGAGTGTTTATGAGGTTTCTTTTCTTCTGTTTTTTATCATGCCCCAAGCTTTTTATTTAGTGTCAGAACACCTCTTTAAGCAATAATTGTACAATTGCATTTGTTAGGCAACTAAAACTGAACAGGAGAGAGAAGCGTTGGTCTGATATGATATAACAACACACCAACAAAAATTACCTTGGTATAAACAATTATTTTAATCTTTATTGATATATAACAATATAAAGTATGTAAAACATAGGCTCTGTCTACACTGCACAGAAAAACGTCCGTTTTTTCAGCGTTTTTCACTTTCTAAAAACGCTGGAAAAACTACTGTAATCCTCTCACATAGACTCTATTGTAAAACCCTCCTGCTGTCTGCACTGAGATGCTTTTTTCTGCTCGGTTTTTTTACTGGTTGTATTTTGCAACATGCTCTAAAAAAACGCCAGAGCTGGGCAGAAGATTTACTACAGGAGTCTATGTAAAGCGCCGGACGTCTTTTGGCACGTTTTTTGCCGCGATTTTTCAATGAAAGCCCTCCAGGAGACCCAAGTTCCACCTATAGTGGGTGTAACAAAGGTTATATCTTATCAAATTTGCATACAAGTGTCTGATGTGTCCTTTTTTGTACCTTTTGTAATAAAATGATCATGCTTTGGTCGCTAACGATTTTTGCGCAATTCATATTTTTTTTCGCTAAAAATACGTTTTTTACAGATTTTGGCATCAGAATCTGTTTTTTTTTTACAGATTTTGATGCTAAAATCCGTTTCTAAACATATTTTGGAGCTAATAAAGTTATCTTGCTACTGATGCTGAAAATAAGTTTTTTACGGATTTTGGTGCCAGAATACGTTTTTTACGGATTTTGGCCGCCAGAATCCATTTTTTATGTTTTTGGGCACTAAAATAGTTTTTTTTTTCAGATTTTGGCGCTAATAACGTTATCTCGCCTCTGACGCCAAAAATGTTTTTTTTATGGATTTTTGCGCAAAAATCCGTTTTTTTTAAGTTTTTTGGGACTAAAATTATTTTTTTTTACAGATTTTGTCGCTAATAACGTTATCTCGCCTCTGACGCCAAAAATCAGTTTTTTTTACGGATTTTGGCGCAATAATCCGTTTTTTACATTTTTTCACACTAAAATAATTTTTTTTTACAGATTTTGGCGATAATAACGTTATCTCGCTTCTGATGCTAAAATACGTTTTCTTGCGGATTTTGGCGCAAGAATCCGTTTTTTTTACGTTTTTTGGCACTACAATAATTTTTTTTTTTTACAGAAATTGGCGTTAATAATATTATCTCGCCTCTGACGGCAAAAATACGTTTTTTTCTACGGATTTTGGCGCAAAAATACTTTTTTTACATTTTTTGACACTAAAATAATTTTTATTACAGATTTTGCCGCTAATAACGTTATCTCACTTCTGACGCAAAAATAGACTTTTTTTTTACGGATTTTGGCGCAAGAATCCGTTTTTTTTACATTTTTGGGCACTAAAATTTTTTTTTCAGATTTGGCGCCAATAACGTTATCCGCCTCTGACGCCAAAAAAACGTTTTTTTTACGGTTTTGCGAAAATACGTTTTTTTTACATTTTTTGACACTAAAATATTTTTTTTACAGATTTTGCCGCTAATAACGTTATCTGTTCTGACGCCCAAAATACTTTTTTTAGATTTTGGCGCAAGAATCGTTTTTTTACGTTTTTTGGCACCAAAATATTTTTTTTTACAGATTTTGGCACTAATAACGTTATTTCGCCTCTGACGCCAAAATTCCGTTTTTTTACATTTTTTGGCACTAAAATAATTTTTTTTACAGATTTTGGCGCTAATAACCTTATCTCGCTTCTAACGCCAAAAATAAGTTTTTTATGGATTTTGGCACAAGAATCCGTTTTTTATGGCTTTTGGGGCAAAAATCTTTAAAGATTTTGGCGCTAATAAGTGATCTAGCTTTTGACGCAAATAAATACGTTTTTTACGGATTTCGGCGCCAGAATCCGTTTTTTGACGGATTTGGGGGCTAAGATCAATATCTTTAAAAATTTTGGCGCTAATAAACTGATCACGCTTCGGACACTAAAAATATATTTTTTTAACGGAATTTGCCGCAATAATGCGTTTTTTGGGATTTTGGCGCTAAAATCCTTTTCTTTACAGATTTTGACGCTAATACAGTTATCTTGCTGTATGCAAAGATAATGTGGGTTTTTGTGGATTTTGGTGCAAGAATCTGGTGCAAAATTTAATAAAGCAGTAGCACGCAGCAGCAGCACACAAAGGACAATGTGCTCACAATGGCTACAGTGATCTAAAGGAAGTGACTACTTAACATGTTAACTCCACCTGTAGGGTGTAACTTACATCCAATGGCTTAATTTGTGCATACATTAAAAAGCAGAGCAAAGACACTCCAAAAAACGCTTCAAAAAAAGCTCCAAAAAACGCTCCAAAAAACGAAAAACGCGCCAAAAAACGGACGTTTTTTTCAGCTGCTTTTGACAGGCAGTGGACAGAAAACTCAGTTTCATGAACGTTTTTAGTAATTCGTTTTCAGGTCGTTTTTTGTCCACTGCAGTGTAGACATAGCCTTACAATAAAATTACAACTAATACATAATAACAAAAACACAAAAAATTACAAAAAGAACCACAAAACCACCCAACAAAAACCACCCATCTCCAAAGGACCACAAGGTTAATAAGCCCACCACTTTAGTAACTAGGCTAAGGAATACAATGTAAATCTCAATAGAAAATATATATAACATACTTAGCCACAGAGCCAACCCGTGTCAGGAGAGTGCTGCCCCCTGTAGCCAGTTGCCCTTGTAGCCATGATAGTTGCCCCTGTAGTCAGTTGCCCCCTGTAGCCAGTTGCCCTTGTAGCCATGATAGTTGCCCCCTGTAGCTAAGGATAATAAAAATAATAAAAACTTACTTACCTTTCCAGGATCCCTGCAGTGCATCCCGGTCCGCAGCCGGCATTCAGTATAAGCGGCATGATGTCATCACACTGCTTACACCCAGCTCCCGAGGTCTCCTGGGACGGACGGGAGCCGAGACTCAGCTTCGCAGGGGGCGTGGAGAAAGTCGTGCGCCCCCTGCGACGCTGTGTATGTATCATCGCTCACTGAGCGCTGATACATATAGGGGAGTAGACAGGAGGGGAACGATCCTTCCTGCCTCCTCCCTGTAGCAGTAGCAGCACTAAGTGTATGCAGCTGCTGGCTTAGACTCTGCACGGCCGTTCCACGAGGCGGGCAAGGCCGGCGGCACCCCCCTTGGATGAGCGGAGCCCGCCCCTAGGAACGACCCTGCTTGTGCATGACTCTCCACTCTATTTGGGGCTCACCAGTGGAGTTGATTCTTGGGGCCCACCAGTGGCGTTGATTCTTGGGGCCCACCAGTGGCATTTATTCTTGGGGCCCACCAGTGGCGTTTATTCTTGGGGCCCACCATACAGCTACTGTACATGACTATTGTATTTGAGAGACTGTAACTAGTTGCTATGGTTTACTGTTTCTAGTTGTATTATGCAGGCACTGTTCCTGTCAGTCACGTGACTAGCTGTCTTGTAGGACCGCTATAACTTTCTGTGTTAGCACTGGCCTATTTATGGGATACATACTGTGCCTAGTTAAGTTATTATGAGATTATTGATGCTATCACTGCTATGTTGGCATATATAAATCTGAAAAGTGATTTTATATTTAAATAACCTTGCACACAAACCAGTAATCCCAGTCCTAATACTGGCTCATAGAGACCTCATCATGCCACATATTGCGTAAGCCAGTAATGTGCTTGGTTACATAAATGCCAAGTTGCATAAACAATTGTATTTGGATCCAACTTAAGGAAATGCAAATTTACAGGATATAACCTGATTGCCTGTGGGTGTTACTTCTTATAAGTCAAGATTTCACATCTCACGTATTTTACCTTTTCTCTAAAAGCTGTTGTAGAAAGTTACCCAACATGTCCTTCACCTATACAAACCAGTAAATAGTTTACACTGCATCTCTATTCATGTACTGTATAGAGCTTCTTCCAAATCTCTTCTGGTTGCCCTTGGAAACAGACATCGGTTTGGCTCCTCTTCACTGTCAGATATGTGACTTAATAGCTTGATGTCAGCTGTAATGTGAGCTCCCATAATGCACTGATGCTTTGAATGAATGGATTATGGCACTGCATCTAGTGAGGGATTTCTTTAAGTTCTGACCACCTCTGGTATGTAATTTGACTATAGATGAGCTATAGATGTGCAGCCACGAGGTAAAAAATTGAACGGGTCAATCAGAACTTCATCACTTATGGTGGATAATGGCTTAGTAATAAATTGTATGCAAAAATTGCTGAAGGCAACCAGGATTTTAGTTTTTTTACTATGATATATATATATATATATATATATATATATATATATATATATATATATATATATATATATATATATATATATATATATATATATTATTTATTTATTTTAGAGCGCCCTTGGTTCCAGGGCTGTACATTCGGGTTTCATACATAACATAGGTCAAACAAGTACAAAGGTGATAAATTAATAACTAATAGCTGGTACAGAAGGAGAGAGGTCCCTGCCCGTGAGGGCTCACAGTCTACAAAATACATATATATCCTTTTTTACTCCTTTCTAATTTAGCCAATGAAGAGGAGAACTTAGCTATCTTTCTTATCTAAACTTCCAAACATTCCTCGCCTTCCAGTCGTGCACGGCATGACATACAAAGGAAAAAACCTAAGAATCTTACTATACATTAACTTCTTACCGACATATGACACAGCTACGTCATAATGTTGGTAAGGGGGTATGGAGCGGGCTCATTCCTCAGAATAGGAATATAACAACAAAAGATGTCAATTTGCAATATATAAAAAATTGTGATTTTTATCCCATTAATTCTAGGGTTTCCGCCATGGAAGATTTCCAGTCTATAGTAGAAAAGGAACTACGAGATCTGCACTTGAGGAGTGATATTAAAAGAAACAATATGACCAAACGGGAAATTAATGCTCTCAAGGATATACAACAAAACCCACAATTGGTGGTCCGTGCTTCGGACAAGGGGGGTTCTGTGGTCATTTTAGACAAGGGCCTATACCTTAGGGAAATAAACAAAATGTTGGATGACAATAAGGTATATAAGAAATTGACCCAAGATCCCACAAAAATCTTCTCTGGCAAGGTTAATAAACTTTTAGAGGAAGGTGTAGCCATGGAGGTCCTCACGGACAAACAAAAAGATAGCATGAGTGTTAAGTATCCGAAAACACCCATTTTCCATGCCCTCCCCAAAGTCCATAAGGGGGTTTTTCCTCCCCCATTCCGACCCATCATAGCAGGAATAGTGTCCATTTACGAGCACATTAGTACTTGGTTAGACCGGCATTTACAGCCTCTGGTCTTCCGTTCGCCAAGTTACTTGAAAGATTCTAGGGAGGTTCTAAAGTGTATGGATGGCATCATTTGGAAGCCAGAGTACCAGTGGGTTTCATGCAATATAGTTGCCCTATATACGTCAATACCACACACTTTAGCACTCCATGTCTTATCTCATTTTCTTAATAAGTACACAGAGTATGGTGACTCTCTTAATCAATACATTCTCTTGGTGACAGAATTTTTGCTAGGACATAATTTTTTTGTGTTCAATGGTTCATTCTATCTGCAGATCCAGGGATGCCCAATGGGCTCGTGCTTTTCGCCTTCACTTGCTAACATTTTTGTATCTTACTGGGAGGAGAGGTACATATATTCCACTGTCTTTTCTGAAGACATATTTTGGTATGGGAGGTATATAGATGATACCCTGTTAGTCTGGCAGGGTTCATCAACCTCCATACCAAAATTTGTGGAATACATCAATACAAATCAAGAAAATTTGGTCTTTACATTTGAGATGCAAAGAAGTGAAATACATTTTTTGGATCTAATTTTGATAGGTGACCCAGGTAAAGTTCATAGTACCACCTATAAGAAAGAAATCTCAGGAAATGGCATTTTACATGCCTCCAGCTGCCATCCCCCACATGTTCTTAACAATCTCCCGGTGGGAGAGCTTATCAGGTCCAAGAGGAACTGTAGCGAAGTGGGTTATTATAATCAGGAGAGGAAGGTAGTCATTAATAGGCTTAGAAGCAGGGGCTACAAGATGAGGTACATCCATAGAGCCTTAGACATTGCTGAGAAAAAGGATAGGAGTGATTTGATCTTTTCCTCCAAAAATAAAAATATACGTTCGAATGAATCAAATATATACTTCAGAACACAGTATAGTAACCAATATCAGGACATAGTGCATACTGTACAGAAGCATTTACCTATACTAACTATAGACCCTGAATTGCGGGATATACTTAAGAAAGGATGTAAGTTTATATCCACAAGACCACGCACGTTAGGGGATATGATTTCCCCGAGCATGTTCATTTCATCTGTGAAACCAAGGAGACACACGTGGATAGACTTCAAGGGGTCGTTTAAATGCGGCAAAAGTAGATGTGTCCTTTGCAAGTTTATGGTTAAATCGGATACCTTCACTTGTGCAGTTACAGGCAAACAATATAAGATTCAGAGCTTTCTAAATTGCCGTTGTTCATACGTAGTCTATCTGATATGGTGTGATATGTGTAGTACACAGTACGTGGGATGCACCACTAGAAATGTATACATTCGCATTAGAGAGCATATCCATGATTCCAAACAGATTAGTCTCCGTAAAATCTCAGGGGCAGCTAAGCATTTTTTAGAGGTTCACCAGGGTAACCTAACATCATTTAGAGTTCAGGCAATAGAACAGCTTAATAAACCCATGAGAGGAGGGGATTGGAGGAAGGCCCTTATGAATAGGGAAGCATACTGGATCCTCACCCTTGACACCAGGTTTCCTCGGGGTCTGAATTTTAAATCAGATCTCTTGTATATTTATTAGTCACGTTTAGTAATTTTGTATCAAACAGAGTATGTGTTTCTTCTATTCTAATAGCATATAAGCGTGCTGTATTTCTCCTATTTTAAATTTACGTGTTAAGATATATGCATATATTTATGTTGATATGTGAATTTAAGGAGTACTTAATTACATCTTTACCACAGAGGGTTAATCATTCAGGTGGGAAATCCTGATTGACCCGGAAAACTAGCTATATGAGGAAGTGTTTTAGATGTGTATGTTAGTTACGAATAAGGGCCACTAGTTGAGCCTGAAACGCGTAAACTGTTTCATTTTTCAATGATTTTATAAGCTATTTTATAAGTTTTTCAATAAAGAGAGTGTCACTTTTCGTCACTACGCCTCCGAGGAATCTTCTGTATGAGTGCCGGGATTGCCGACTTCTAATTTCTCACATGGTGGACATCTACAGCCCGGTGTCATCTTCCACGAGCACCGCTTTGTGAACAGGAGAGAGGCTTTCTTTTCCCCTCCGCAATTAGAACGTCCATTGCCGAGGACGGGCGGACTACAGCACCCAGGATACCGGTGAGCGCCACTTTTTCTTTTTTTTCTTTTCTTTCATATATGTAGCGGGCTCAGCAACAGCTAAAGCTGTAAGTAACGGTTTTAACCGGCTGCTAGTAGCCAGGATGGGCCGATGACTGCAATTCCAGCATTAACATAATATTAAAAAAGTTGAACATAATTTTTATTGCTGCATTCATTAACGTCCTGACTATTAAAACATTATGGGCCTTATGTATGAAAACTGTCTAGCAGTAAGACTGTCTTTGTTGCCCATAGCATTTCATTCCATTTCATGTAGTGCTCTGGAGAAATAAAAGCTGAGCTCTGATTGCCTGCTATGGGCAACAAAGAGTCTTACTGCTAGACAGCTTTCATACATGAGGCCCTATGTATTTTTGTAGGGTGAAACAAGTTGGTGGCATTTTGCTGTCTGGGTTCTCTAATACACAGTTTATGGCGCTAATATTTTTGACTTTTATGTTGCTGTTTTAGTTTCCTGCCACTAGATGGAGAGACCCATCTCATTTTGCTATGGGGCCTCATGGATTCTAGTTATGCCCCTGGTTAACACTGTAGAAAAAATAAATACCAAATACCAAAATTGTCTTTGGTCATTTCTAGTCACCAAAAAATTAAAAAAAATTCCAACATGGTACCAATAAAAAACCTGCACTTCAGCATGCAAACAGCTCTATCTCTTGGGTACATTAATGGCAAAATAAAAAGAAAATTAAAACAATTAAAAAAGTTATTTTTCTAAAAGTACCAAAACATAGCAAAACCTCTTACAATTAGCTATCATGGGAGTTATCCCAGCCTTCAGAATACAAATATCATGTCATTTATAGCACCCAGAGAACTGCATAAAACAAAGCCTCTTTATTATCAGCCTTATATTTACCAGACTATGAACTGCAGTGTTTCGGGCTAAGCTAGTTTTTCATCATGCTGACTGATATGGGGTCTCTGGTATTGCAAAATGCAGATATGGCTAATAATAAAGAGAATTACTAAAGATCATCTTCTACAGCGCTGTCTCCTAAATGTTGCCTATTGGATAATGCTGCAAATTTGCAGGAATGGATGTTGGGAATGTGCACCATCAGCAGAACATTAATAGAACATTAATAGGTTGGTGTTGTTGTCTTCTCTGAGAACTAATAAATGTCAAAGACAGCCATAAAAAATTACTCAGTAACAAAGGCTGTTAAAATTGGCTGTCAGGTCAACTCCGTCATAGTGCAAACATGCTCACACACATGCAATGCCAATAGCTAGAAACATAACACAAACGAGTCCAAGGATGATTTCCTGATGGGCTGGGGTATCTAAGCCTATAACACAAATGAGTCCAAGAATGATTGAGAGTAGGAATACACAGCACAGCAAATAGTACCGCCTCGAATGCATCCCCCAATGGCAGCATGAGAAGTCGGCAAGCTTGTGCAGCCATTGGTGGACGCATCACAGGCGGTACTATCGGCCACTCTGCAGCTGCAGCATGTATTCCTACCCTTACTGCTGAGGTGGGGTATCTAACCCTTTCATATGTTATACCGTGTGAAAGTATCACACAACATGGCATCCCCTTACTACATGTGAATCAAAGGGGTTATATGAAAATAAAAAGATTAATAGAGAAATAGGATCACGCCTCTCCACAGGATGTGTCTGGAAAAGATACTAAATGCCAAAGGCAAAAGAAGGAGCCTTCTATGTCAAACCTTTCTATATAATAATAATAATAATACTTTACCTGCTACAATTGAAAATTCCTAACAGAATAAATATCTTAAGAACACAACTGTCCAAAATCCTGCCAATAGTGTGTTCCATCATACATAAGGGGAGAAGTAGGGGCATAATATCTGTAGGATCTAGCTAAAGCCTGATACTTAGAAGCTAGACTTACTATAGCTAACAGTGGTAACCTGTCTTGCGCCTAATTTTGCTTTAACACCCACTGTCTACCATCCCCCATACCCAATTGGAAGTATCTACTATCAAAAGGCATTATGGGAAGGGGGCTGAGAAGCCCACAGCGCCCTCTGTTGGATGTAACAAATTCTCAATTTGCTTTTGACATACTAGATCTTGAGAAAGGAAAAAGGATTTTAGCCAAGCCAGTAACTCTCATCTGCAGACAAAGCTGTTTCGGGATTTTTGTCCCTCATCAGTGCAGAGCGATACTAGCTGGCTGTGTGGGAGGCGTCAAGTGGCTCAGGAAGGGGAACATCTCTCCTTGAGGAGAGCACTGAATGAACGGCGTATAGAGATTTGTTTTGCCTTTTCGCACTCTACTAAGAATCTGCATATCACAAGGCATTGTGGGAATGGGAAAGTATCTACTAGTAATGCAAAGAGAAGTCACCTGCAGTAATATATTCAAAAAGTGCTTCCAGGCAAAATAAGGACTGCAATTAAAATGATAATTTTCACTGCATAAGGAGTGTCCTCACAGTTATAAGGGGACAGAACTGCTAGGACGCTGTGCCATTGTGAAAATAATCCATATTTCACCTCCCACAATTGATAATATTGCAGCTCAGCCTTACTTAAAGAGAACCTGTCACATAGTTTATGCCCCCCTTGCTGAGGACAGCACAAGCTAGTGACAGACATGCTGTTCCCAGCACTGTGTCCCTTTTACCGTAAGGTGCTGTAGTTTTGGAGTATTTAATGCTCCAATCTGCAGTCTTCAGCCAGAAAAGAGTCATTCGAAGAGTCAATCAAAGATTCAGTTTTTTTCAAACCCCGCCCACCTGAGGCTAGCGCCGCCCACCTCAACTGATAAACCTATTACTTTGAATAGATAGAAACATGAGATTAACTGTCAAGTGGGCGGGCTAGCCTTTGGTGGGCAGGGCTAACATCTGCTCATGAATAAGATTTGAGCATTAAATGCTCTAAAACTACAGCATCTTACAGAATAAGGGACACAGCACTGGAAACAGCAGGTCTGTCACTAGCTTGTGCTGTCCTCAACAAGGGGGGCATAACCTATGTGACAGGTTCTCTTTAAGTAAAATAATATATTGTGTTAAAGGGGTATTCTTACTACATTAATTTGATTTAAATGTGTTGGCACAGGTAAATAAAGACTAAAGAAATTAGTTTCTGTACTTACCAACCACCTCTCTCTGCTCTAGCAGTGGCCAGATGGGGACGTCACTCCCTTCTGTGTCTTATCAGTAGGACAGGAGATTATCTTTGTTACTGACAAACATTACCTTCTACCCTCTATAGTCATGTGTCCTGCTGTTAAAACCCCTCCATCACTAATGTCCCTCTAACAGGCTCAGCTAGGAATAGCAGAGCTGAAATGTCAATCACTGTTGTAAAACAGCCCACATCCTGAACACAAAGTGGGAGCCAGAAGTTGGCTGTGATGAGCAGGCTCTGTGAAACAAGATGAGAACCTCCTACCACACCGCCAATGTCATTTATTTCATTTATAATTTATGTACAATGTAATAAAGAACAGAAGGAACATACTGTGTTACCTACCTGTGGCATTCACTGAAATGTTGATTCGTATGCACGGTATTCTTGAATGTCCTACTTGCAGTGATACGGTGGATATGGTAAGAGATTCAGGGGGTAGGACCCAGGATGGTGTTACAGTACTTAAACTTGGCGAAAAGATATGTGGTTCTGTTGAGGAAAAAAATACCAAAATGTTTATCAGTTTACTAATTGTACACTGGTTTTATGTCTCATATACTCTAGGACTATATAGCTAAGCTTCCATGTAGCACAGATAATGGGTATTCTGTCATTAGTACAGATATTGGGCATACTTTGTTACAAAGCTACTGCTTCATATAGAACAGATAATGGCTACTCATTCGTATAGAACAGAAAAGGCGCATCCTTTTATATTGTACTAGGTAATGGCTGAGGCTAATCAACAAACTTTCATATGCTTTAGTTGATGAATAAATTTTCATATACTATAGATAACAGCTATATTTTACTTTTCTGCAGATAATAACAAAGCTTTTCTATACTAAAGATATAATATAGGTATGGCTATCATTTCACATATTACAGATTACAGCCAGGATTTAATATATGACTGCAAATGATAATGCTTTCCAATACTATAGATAATGGTTATGCTTTAAGAGACTCTAGTTAGAGGGTGTTTAGACAATACAAAAGGCTTGTTAGTCTGTCCGGGCCTGATAAAACATAGAAGAAAAGAAGAAAGCTTTCCTTGTAAATGCTGTTGTCCTGTCGCTGTGGATGTCCAGTGATCCCAGCAGATGACTTCTCCATTCATTCTTCACGTGGCCGCTGCAGCCAACCACAAGCTGCAGTGGACACATGTGGTATATCCAACAAATGACTGCTGCGGCCTGTGAATGACTGCAGTGGTCACGTGTTGTCAGCTGCTAGGATCACCAGACAGTGATGAAACAACAATGTTTAAGAGGTAAGATTTCTTCTTGTCTTCTATTTTTTTTTATCATGCCCCCGACAGACTTAGCCTATGTCTACACGGCTTGTTGGATCCATTTTGGATCCGAAAAATGCATTCAAAAGCGCTGCGTAAAACACATCAAACATGCTGGTGCGTTTGGATGCATTTTTGCTGCAGCAGAAACACATCCTATAGTTTTAATTAGGGTATCTGCTGCGTCAAACTGATCAAGAATAGACATGTCTAGTCTTTGAACAGATCACAAAGACGCAAGTAAAACAGCATTGCGATGACTCGTCTGAACGCCAATCCGTGTTTTACATTGAAAGCAATGTAAAATCGCACTGCACATTGTTAGATGCGTGTTTGGGTCCATTTAGAGTCCAAAACACGGATCCAAACACGCATCTAAAAACAGACCCAAATACGGATCCAACACACCGTGTGAACATACCCTAAGAAGCATTTTCTAAACACCCCAACTATAATGCTTTCCTATAATACAAATAATGGCAATGCTTACATATACTATAGATACTGGCTCATTTTTATGTAAAACATATGCTGGCTTAATTGGCTTTCATGTGCTTTTACATAGTCTAGTTGGTGGTATTTTTTTATATACTATACTGTATCTAATTATTGTATATTGTATATACACTTTTTACAAATGATAGAAATGTAAATGAATAATTACCTGTTAGTGTAAAATTCTAAAAGTGAAGAAAAAAATATATATTAGAAAGCAAAGAATAAATTTTGTAAACAATTCAGCAAACACAAGCTTAATTCCTCAAAGGACAAACAATTTGAAGTACAGGCAGTCCCCGGGTTATGAACAGGATAGGGACTGTAGGTTTGTTCTTAAGTTGAATTTGTATGTAAGTCGGAACAGGTATATTTATAAAATGTAACTCCGACACAAAAAGGTTTTTTTTAGTTTTGGATAGTGCAGCGAAGGGTTTTTACACTTGTTTTGCTGTCTGTGCCCCTGTTAGGAAGATTTCACCTCATTTTCAACTCATGTGCTGCTGTGGCATGCTGGAACTTATCGTTCCACAGCTACTGTCTGCTGTGGAACATGGAACTACAAGTGCCAGCATGCCCCATAAGTCTCCGTTTGTAACTAGGGGACAGATGTAAGTCGGAACGGCGTAAGTCGGGGACCGCCTGTATTATCATTATAATAATATAGAGAATAATAATAATAAATAATAATAATATATTAATATGACAATATTTTGTAGGCACTCCATGCACTGGCCCTGTAACGTCCCCTGGGAGCACTACTTTGTAATATTTAATGGGTTTTTTTCATTCTCCACCATTGTCACAAATTCTGCTTGCTTTGTTTGAATGGAGACATTCTTGTTTACATTCAAAGGCTGAAAACCCATCACGCTGACATTTTAGTGTGGGGGTGCACATTTTTTAGCAGACTATACACCTGATAGATATACAGACTATACAGATTTTCAGCTTCTAGATTTAAATGTCCATTTGTTGAAAACAAGCAAGCTGGTATTTTTACGGCACAAAGTTGATTCAAAATTTTACATTTCCTCACCAATGTAACTATGTTAATTCATTCAGCTGAATTCATTCACTCAACATGCATTAAACTTGGCACTGACACAGCAGTTCTAAAGCGCCTGTCGTATGTGGGTTCATAAATCTGGCGTACGGTATGTTTTGCATAGCATATCTTTGGCACATATCTGTAGTGCATTCAAATTTGTTGTGCCTGGGGCCGACTGCGCCAAGTTTTGTCGTACGACTGTTCATACATCTATAGAACAGGGCTATGACAGTTTTTTGGTGAAAAGTATGCCAAAAAATGGCACAGTCCCATTCATTCATGTCTCCCATAGTGTTCTACAACCAATTATGCAATGTCAAATATAATGAAAGTGTTTTAAGATCTAATTAACGCATTTTTGCTTACAGGCAAAATACCCTGGCATAAAATGGTGTAATTAATCTGATTGTTTTACAATGAGCCTGACAAAGCACCTAAACAAACAGGAACGCTCATTTTATTCAGTTGTGTGGCATTATTGTTAGGGTGCGTTCCCGACCGGTATTTTTCCTGTTTTGCGGCCGTCCCCACGGCCGCGGGGGGGACTGCTTTTCTCCGCGATGAGCCCTCGCCCTTCACATTGATATGCACATATGCTATCTGAAAACTGGACAGAAGAATGTGCATGATCAATGTTTATCGGGCGGCCCGCGGGCGGAAAAACCACCGGGCAGAAAACCCATGACGTGGGGACTGCTGCACGGGTTTTTCATAGGAGCCCGTTGTGCTCGTTTGCGGCCGGTTTTTTAGACGGTCTGCAAAACCGCAAACCACCTGAAAAACCGGCCGAAAACCCGTGCTGTGGGGACATGCCCTTACTGTCTCTGCTACTTGTTGCCAGAGGTTAAGCGAGTGAAGCTGAGCTAAGTGCAGGGATAGTGATGATGACTGAAGAACCACTGGTGCACATGGCATATCTCAGGTTGTATCACCAAGATGTCAATTTTAATCAGATGTCAAAAGTACAAAAAAAATTATACCCTATATGTTACTAAACACCCAAAAATTAAAAAGCTAAATGTTTAGTATCAAAAAAGTAGAATTAAAAACAACTAAAAATCAGGGATGAAACATACAAGTCCCTGTTAAAATCCACTTATCTGTATATAAATAAGAAAAGTGATAACCAGCACATAGATAATAGTATAATACTAGTCCCATATACAAAAAATATATACCGTCCTGCAAAACAGATCACAGAAATCTTAAAATGTACAGAGAATACAATATATAAGGGAATATAACCACAATATGCAACCGTTTCATTAAATTTCCCTACCTCCTGTGGTGCCATAGATAAATTATAAAATTTGACCATATGCAGTCACCATTATGAGGAGTTTTCTGATTACAGATTCATACAGCTCAAACTGAACTCAGTAATTAATCCTTATGCGATACATATCTTTCAGTGGTGACAGAAGCAGGTCAGAAATGTCTGTGTAGTGGATTTCAAGCTCTAAACCAGTAAAGCAAATATTCAATCGTTATCAAGATACTATAGGAAAGCAATTCCATCAGTATTTAATACTATGTCCAAAGTTATTGGTTGTTCTAGAACACAGGTGTCAAACACAAGGCCCGCGGGCCGAATCCGGCCCGTTGCCTTGTGTTATTCGGCCCGGCACTTGTTGTAGCTCAGTGAGCTCAGGGGGCGGGGCCGGCAGCTCTGTGCACAGTAAAAGACCAGAGATTCCCTGGCTCCGCCGGGCTCAGTCCCTCCGGCCCCGCCCCTGCAGCTCTGGCAGGACGCGGGAGCAGAGGAGCTTCCGGTCTGGTGAGAAGATACCTGCTCCTCGGGAGGACATTCACTGAGGCTGGTAAGTGGCTTCACTATGGGGCCTTACCAGCTAGTCCTCTAACCCCACCCCAGGTCTTACTAGTTAGCCTGCCTCCCCTCCCTGGGGCCTCACCATCTGGCCCCCTATCTCCCCTCGGGGCCTCACCATCTGGCCTGCCCCCCCCCTGGCCTCCACCATCTGGCCTGCCTCCCCTCGGGGCCCTCCACCATCTGGCCTGCCTCCCCTCTGGGCTTCCACCATCAGGCCTGCCCCCTCTTGGCCTCCACCACTGGCCTGCTCCCCCCTGGCCTCCACCATCGGGCCCTTTCCCTCCCTTGTGGGCCTCCACCATTGGCCTGACTCCCCCTGGGCCTCCACCATCTGGCTGCCTCCCCCTTGGCCTCCACCATCTGGCTGCCTCCCTCTGTGGGCCCTCCACCATCGGGCGCCTCCCCCCTGGGCCTCCACCATTTGGCTGCCTCCCTTGTGGGCTCCACCATTGACCTGCCTCCCCCTTTGGACCTCCACCATCTAGCCTGCCTCCCCCTCTGGGCCTCCACCATCTGGTCTGCCTCCCCCTGTGGGCCTCCACCATCTGGCCCCTATCCCCCCTTTGGGGCCCTCCACCATCTGGCCTGCCTCCCCTCTGGGCCTCCACCATCGGGCCCTGCCTCCCCCCTGGGCCTCCACCATCTGGCCTGCCTCCCCTTGGGCCTCCACCATTGGCCTGCCTCCCCCTCTGGGCCCCCACCATCTGGCCGGCCCCCTCTTGGCCTCCACCATCGGGCCTGCCTCCCCCCCGCGGCCACCCCCTCCTTGCCTTCCTCCCTCTGTGGGCCTCCACCATCTGGCCTGCCCCCCCCCTGGGCCTCCACCATCGGGCCCTGCCTCCCCCTCTGGGCCTCCACCATGGCCTGCCTCCCTCTGTGGGCCTCCACCATCTGCTCTGCCTCCCCCCTGGGCCTCCACCATCTGCCTGCCTCCCTCTGTGGGCCTCCACCATCTGACCTGCCTCCCCTTTGGACCTCCACCATCTAGCCTGCCTCCCCCTCTGGGCCGCCCCAATCGGGTCTGCCTCCCCCTGTGGGCCTCCACAATCTTGCCTTCCTCCCCTGTGGCCTCACCATTGGCCTGTCTCCTTCTGTGGGCCTCCACCATCTGACCTGCCCCCCCCTGGGGGCCCCTCCTCATCTGGCCTTCTCCCTCTGTGGGCCTCCAAACCATTGGCCTGCCTCCCTCTGTGGGCTCCACCATCGGGCCCTGCCCTCCCTCTGTGGGCCTCCACCATCTGGCCTGCCTCCCTCTGTGGGCCTCCACCATCTGGCCTGCCTCCCTTTGTGGGCCTCCACCATCTGGCCTGCCTCTCTCGGTGGGCCACCACCATCTGGCGTGCCTCCCTCTGTGGGCGTCCACCATCTGGCCTGCCGCCCGCTGTGGGCCTCCACCATCTGGCCTGCCTACCCCTCTGGGCTCCCCCATCTGGCTGCCCCCCTCTTGGCCTCCACCATTGGCCTCCCTCCCCCTGGGCCTCCACCATCGGCCTTCCCCCCTCTGTGGGCCTCCACCATCTGGCCTGCCTCCCCTTCTGGGCCTCCACTATCTGGCCTGCCTCCCCCTCTGGGCCTCCACCTCTGGCCTGCCTCCCCTGGCCTCCACCATCTGGCCTGCCTCCCCCTCTGGGCCTCCACCATCTGGCCTGCCTCCTCTGTGGGCCTCCACCATCTGGCCTGCCTCCCCCTGGGCCTCACCATCTGGCCTGCCTCCCTCTGTGGGCCTCCACCATTGACCTGCCTCCCCTTGGACCTCCACCTTTCTAGCCTGCCTCCCCCTCGGGGCCCTCCACCATCTGGTCTGCCTCCCCTGTGGGCCTCCACCATCGGGCCCTGCCTCCCCCTGTGGGCTTCCACCATCTGGCCTGCCTCCCTCTGTGGGCCCTCCACCTTCTGGCCTGCCCCCCCCTGTGGGCTCCCCCATCTGGCCTTCCTCCTTGTGGGCCACCACCATCTGGCCTGCCTCCCTCTGTGGGCCTCCACCATCTGGCCTCCCCTCCTCTGTGGGCCTCCCCCATCTGGCCTGCCTCCCTCTGTGGGCCTCCACCATCTGGCCTGCCCCCCTCTTTGGGCCTTCCACCTTCTGGCCTGCCTCCCTCTGGGGGCCTCCAACATTGGCCGGCCTCCTCTGTGGGGTCCACCATCTGGCCTGCCCCCCTCGTGGGCCTCCCCCAAATCTGGCCTGCCTCCCGCCATGGGCCTCACCTTCTTCCTGATTACCATCAAAGGGTGATTGTAACAGGAATTTACCGTTCAAATGAAATACTCTTAAATTTAGCTCTCTTAATGTTAAGGAGAAGTTACATTTACACAGTTTAAAATTAGGCCCGGGCCCTTTTAAAGGGTTTACGCCGTGAGGCCGATGGGGCCCCCGGCGAAAACGAGTTTGACACCCCTGTTCTAGAAGATACAGAGTGTATCCAAAAAAAGGGATCGGTCAACAATTGCATACTTTTGTGGCATAGCAGTTTTGCATTAAGTTGCTGCTATGTTTCGCAACCATGTATCTTCTACCACTGAGAATAAAAGAGAGTGACAGCAATTTATTGTCTAATATATAGCTAGCTTTAGAACCTCATTAGACTTAATAGTAAATAGGGGTTGCATGAGAATTGAAAGATATGGCTGCTGTCACGAAAGGCATTTCGATCCCTACTTCATATTTTAAATCTCTTGTGATGGGGTTGCTAAGAAACTAACTCAAACAGCTTTCAGGATTGCTGGGTTAGGAAGCCTGGTGTGGATTATAGTGCTTGTTCTGAGAGATTGTTCTGTCTTGAGAGTGTTTACATTAAGTTTTAGGCTTTTAGCTTGACTCTTGTTTACCTAGCAATGTGAGAGTTTGTTGTAGTCTTGAAATCATTGGTTTTTTGCGTTTTTTGGTTTGATAGTTTCTGGTTGTTTGCTAAGGTGCTTTGCTGTCCATCTACTGTTCACCACTCTTCTCTTCTACTGCTCCATTCATGTAGATGGAGTTCAATATCACACACAGCCAATGGGCAAGCATGGCAGGTTTCTGGACTGAATAAAGTCACTCAATTTAAATCTGACAAAAGTCGTATTATGAAACTTGTTTCACTGAACATTTTTGTTCCGGGCATTTTGTGACCCAAGCAGTTGATTAATGACTTCTTGCCTCAGGAATATTCCATCTCCATATGAAATAAAGTGACACAAGCTTTGTTTTTGTTTCTCCTACAGAGAAAATTGGCACACAGAGCCAGGGCACAGGAAAGAGCTGTTGGTTTTGGAGTTAAGTGCCACATTGTGCATCAATTCCTTTTGTTAAATTAGGCACATGATGTTCCTCATATGCGAAAAGTAATCTGATTGACCTTTCCAGATGTTCAATAATAATTTGGCAGAATTATCTATTTGTTTGTATTTGTATTAGTAACAATTATATACTTTTCACAGTCACTTTTTGGTAGAATGCCATTCCCTACCCAAAAAATATAAGGGATCATAGGATGTCCTGCTATTGGGACTATCAGTGTTCAACTGTAATCTGCCAAGTGTTTAATCTCCCTGCAGTGCCCCCACATGATAAACTAAGCATTACAATGTGTCCACTGAAATTAATGAATTGACCATGTAATCCACAGGCATGCTGCATCCTGCAGTTACAAAGCTGCACTTTCCAGGTGTCTTCTACTACAGCTAATTTATATTAACTTAAAATTGGTTAAAAGGGAATAAATGTAATGAATTCTGACAAATCTCTGGCAAGCAGGGCAGAATATTTCTTTACGGAAACTGACCTGTGTTGAAGATTATAAACCTGCATCATGACAATTTCTGTACAGGATTTATTGACTTCAATAAGGAAGTAAAAATACATACTAAAATCTGCAAGCAAAACTATTGCTGTGGATCCTGCAGATCCGTAATAAATTGATGATTTTTTTTTTCTTTTTTCCACTGGAAAATTCAGTTTTGGTAAATCTGCATCAAAATATGGACAATATGGGGAGGATATTTTGAGCAGATTTCCTGCAGATTTTGGCCAGACTTCTTTCCAGCCCAGCATGTATACTTCCTTATAATATTCTGATACCTATGAACTGTATTATAATAGATTTATTCCAATACCTAGGGACAGTATTATAATTGTCATATTCTTGTACATAGGGGCAGTATTATAGTAGTTATATTCTTGAACACACTATGCAGTATTATAATTGTTATATTCTTGTACATAGAGGGCAATATTATAGTAGTTTATAGCGGTTTCCGGACGGAATATGAACACCTCAACGGGAGGGCGGAGGGCTGTTCTCAGCTCATCGCGGAGAAAAGCCCCCCCCCCCCCCCTCCCGCGGCCTTGGGGACGCAAACCGGCAAACCAGCCGGTATTTGTCCGCTGCCGTGGGAACGCAGCCTATGGGGTATAAAAGCTACAGTTGCACCCAAATCCTGTTTCCTAAAGAGTTCAAAGACCTCTGTACCATATAAGAAGGCATCAGTATTATAAATAACACATGGCAGGTGTGGCCTGTTCCAGATCCTGCATCAGGGCCAATGAGTTTTAAGTTACGCCTCCAATAATACTGGGAGCACCACTGAGGACAGAGGACGATGGGAGTGATGCGGAATGATCCATACAGGTAAATCGAATAAGTAACAGGATATCAATAGATATTTGATGCTCAAATCTGGCAGTTTGCAGCCTGTTCTGCCAGAGAAGCATCTGAGTTATTCATGAGCAGGTGCTAGCCCTGCCCACACACAGCTAGCCCCGCCCACCTGACGACTATTCACAGGTTTCTACACATTTAAAGAAAAAGGTTGACTCAGCCGTGAGTGGGTGGGGCTAGCCACAGTGGGCAGGGCTACCACCTGCTCATGAATAAGCTGGACTCTTTTCTGGCTGCAAACTACCAGATTTGAGCATTAAATACTCTGAAACTGCTGCAACTTACAGAATAAGGGACACAGCGCTGGAAACAGCATGTCTGTAACTAGCTTGTTCCGTCCTCAGCAATGGACAGGTTCCCTTTAAGATGCAGCACCTTAAAACATTACACATAACCTATAGACTGCTCCCCAATGTAAAATCTGTTACAGTTCCCTCAACTTCCATGTGTGGTAGAAGGACCTTTGGGCTATCTCAAGCACCAGGTGTGGGCC